>JARFJB010002146.1:410000-420000 GCA_036346205.1 Vesta saturnalis | reverse complement strand
CCACGGATGCACCTTTATAAACTCGCGACGCGCATAGTACTAGATGACAGTAAGAAGTAGAATCTCCGTAGATTCAAGTTAAGCCGATATCCTGCACCGCCACCGTACCGTTGACCGTTCCAGAAACCAGTAGCCGCAGCCGCTCCGTTTGCTTAGAGTAAGCACCGACTTGTTGTTCGTCGACGAAGAGTCCGTCGCGATCGGGCAACCTAAAGTTCAAATTCTGTACTGCTATTCAATAGACACGTAAGTTGTAAAGTTATACATTCTGACAATTTACACTCAAACACTACAGACCGTAAATACTTCCGGGCTGAGCTCCAGGAGTTATACTACACCAAGTATACCTAGAGTTGTACGCAGGGGTAACCCCCATCGTCACTCTCCACCACAAAGTATACCTAGAGAAACGCAGGGGTAACCCCCGCCGGATCTCGCAAAAACACTTGAGGGTGAAGGGTTGTTACAGGGCTGTAAAGACCTACGACCTTTCTCTCAGTATATACAGTAAAGACAGGCCGTCGCCTTCGTCTTCTGGACATTACTGAAATCGCTCGAAACTCACACACTTACTACATACAGATAACACGTAATAACCATACACGGTGTCTTTGAATTGCAGAGGAATACCTCCATAACCTATAGTATAAATTAGTAGTCAATATAACCATCGTAAATACCTGGTGCGAGAACGTTTGTAAATAAATTAAAGAGTACGTAGATTATTAGATCTTTACGTAAACCGATTAAAGTAATATTAAGTATTTGTTCCCTTGTTTAATTATCAATAATTAAACTTAGTACAGAGACCAGTAATTCATTTAGTTAGATAAACAATCTAATTGTCTGCATTAAACCCGTAATAATTAAAGAAAGATCGTCCCAATACCTCGCGTTTGTATACGTGCATTTCGCGTGTATTACTTCCAGGAGTAGAACATCCTTGCTTCAGCGCTCCAGAGTTACTAACGTATAAACACGATATCGATTTTCTCAAACGATTCAAGTTCATTGCGCTGGCGCTTCGATCAACCACTGCAGCGAGCATAACACTCGCGCTACTGTACATACAGGACCGTAACTTAAATTTGTATCTCTTAGGTAAGGAATAGATGTAAAAATACTATCTTTTGTTCACAGAAGCGACTTCGTACCCAGTGACCCCAGGACACGGACCAAGAGATTCTCCGATACATTTTGTTAATTACCTTTGTTTGATTTTATTTTATTGTAAATATTTGCTAATATACGTGTTAAAAATGCTTTACAATTTTTATTTAAGGTGACAGTGTTAAGCCCATCCTGTACTTATTACGAACCACACCCCGTTTATAAAATAAACCCGATTGAGCAAAGCCGAGGCAAAGTAAAACCGCGTTGGGTTACCAAACCAGAAGGGCGCAATACTTACATAAGTAGCACCGAAACGTAGATCACCTAGGTAGAATAAACTAGAAAGAAGGGTCATTACATTTGGCGCTAAAAGTAAGGGCGCATTACATATGACACCTAAACGTGGGGCTCGAAAAACACTGAACACCTTAAATAATTTTCCGTTTACAGATTCCAAAAGGACCGCAGAAGTACCAGTAATCACATATTTTTGTTTTCCAGAGACACTAATCTGTCTGTTACAGGATGAGTATACCGAGGACTCTGAAGATACCGACACAAGAGTGGGATGGATTTACCATCTCAAGAAGGATGAATTAGCAACCGAAGCTAGGAAATATAAATTAGAGACAGGAGGGAATGTAGATGCACTTCGTGCCAGGATAATAAAATACATACGCACCGGAGAAGGACAAGTAACCACACTAACACCAGAAAGACTAACATTAACCGCTCCGATACCGCCACCACCAGCTGGGGAACACCTAGACATTACCGGAACCAGACGCGCTGATATTTGCGATAGAATACGCAAATGGGGTGTGAAATACGACGGTATCAGCGATCCGATATCTTTCTTGGAAAGAGTAGAGGAACTACAAACCTGCTACAACATCACCGACCGTGACCTATTACTCGCCCTTCCGGAATTATTAAAGGAAAGCACCCTGTTATGGTACAGAAACCATCAACAATCCTGGACGACTTGGAAAGATTTCTTGGTCAGTTTTAAAATACAATTTTACCACCGCGACATCAATTTCAACTAGAGGAGGAAATCCGAAATAGATTGCAAAACCCCGAGAAAAAGCTACGGAATACGTAACCGCCGTCCTGACCTAATGCGACGCCATGGAAACATGTCGAGAGAAGGACAACTACAACGTATGTATGACAACCTGAGGGTGGAATATAAATATTACATCCGCCAGAGAGATTTTAAAGACCTGACCGAACTTCTCGAGTTGGCTACCCAATTCGAAATGCTACCTCGAAGACACACTCGCCGTCTCCCAGTCCAAACCGCCAGAAGGTACACTTTAGTGGTCTAACACCAGCACCTGACACACCAGCACACCGTCCCCGTGAAATCAACACCACTACAACCGTTCCAACACTTATCACCACCCGTATGACCGCTCCACCGTCTGTTGGAGATGTGGAAAACCGGACACTTCAAAGAAAGGTGTAGAGAACCGTTTAAAGCTTTTGCTCGAGATGCAGCAAAGAAGGTGTATTATCCCGCGACTGCCCCTGTCCGCGGTCGGAAAACTCAGACGCCGGTAAAGGGACACCAGGAACTTTTTACTACCCCGGCTCTTACACCTGGAAACAAAACAACCGCCAGCGAGTGGACCACTTGGCTACAAACCGTAGCACAGTTTACACGAAGGAAACCCGATAAAAGATTAGATCGTTCCTATGATGATAGACTCTTCCTCGAGATTATGGTCTTTAACAAAACCATCAATGCTTTAATTGATACCGGAGCATCCCGAACATATATAGGCGAGAAAGTAAAGAATTTACTAATTAACAACCATATATATCCGAGCACGCTAAAAGCTGCAACTGTACGTCTTGCCGACAGTTCCATGACTGAAACCCGCGGCTTGTACATTTTCCCCGCCAAGATAGGCAGGAAAACTCTCCAGTTACCGGGCTATTACATACCCCAACTGTCCACCGACATTGTGATTGGATTAGACGCGCTGGAACATCTTCAGGCCACTCTACACATACACCAGAAACAACTAGAAATCGCCGGAATACGTATCCCTTGCAAAGTTCCGTACAAGGAGGATTGAGTGGAATACATGGACCAGACGTAGACCAGCTGCCCGAGTTAAATGAATTCCTGGAAACCGAGATGAGGAAGTTCACAAAGGTAACAGGAAAAGCCAAAGATGTTATACATAAGATCACACTCGTGCCCGATGCTAAACCGATCAAACAGCGATACTATCCCGCAATCCAGCAATGCAAGAACTTATCAATCAAGAGGTTGATAATATGCTCGCAGAGGACATAATAGAACCGTCCCACAGCCCGTGGAGTTCTCCCGTAGTGTTGGTTAAGAAACCAACTGGTTCATATCGATTCTGCGTCGACTTTCGAAAAGTTAACCAGGTCACCATCAAAGATGCATACCCGTTACCATATATTCAAGGCATCTTAGACCAGTTGAGAAGCAAGCTATATCAGTACCTTAGACCTGAAACAAGGATACTGGCAAATTCCGCTAGAAGATGGAAGTAAATCCATCACCGCTTTTACAGTACCGGGCCGTGGACTATACCAATTCAAAGTTCTACCGTTTGGACTTCATTCCGCCCCTGCTACATTCCAGAGATTCCTAGATTCTATTATTGGTCCAGAACTGATTGGACGCGCTTTGTATATCTAGATGATATCATAGTCCTGGGAAAAACATTTCAAGAACACCTGCATAACCTACGGGAAGTATTCAAGAGACTACGTGATAACGGACTTCAACTACAACCGGACAAATGCTACTTCTGTCAGACCCAACTCAAATATTTGGGACACGTCGTCACCGCAAAAGGAATTTTACCTGATCCAGACAAAATCGACGCAATTATCCAAATACCCGCTCCCCGTACCGTTAAGCAACTCCGTCAATTTTGGGACTGGCATCGTGGTACCGCAAATATGTTAGCGGCTTTGCGAAACTAAGTCAACCGCTCACCGAACTCTTGAAAAGAACACCAGATATCAGTGGACCGACACACAAAATCACGCCTTTGAAGCCATTAAACAAGCATTGACCGCCCCCGGTATTAGCCTGTCCGGATTTTAATCAACCTTTGTATTACAAACCGACGCCAGTACCACCGGAATTGGAGCCGTGCTAACACAAGGACAAGCACCGAATGAACGAGTGATAGCGTACATCAGCAGGGCATTGAACCCCGCGGAAAGGAATTACTCGACGATTGAACAAGAGTGTTTGGCCGTAGTATGGTCCATACAAAAACTAAAAAGTTACCTAGAGGGTTATAAATTCACTGTGTTAACCGATCATAGAAGTCTCAAGTGGCTTCGCACGCTAGAGAAACCGACATCCCGTCTAGCCCGCTGGATAATGGAACTACAACAGTTCGACTTCCAGGTGGAGTACCGTAAAGGGGCACTGAACAATGTGGCCGACGCGCTATCTCGCTTATACGAGGATTATAAAGTAAAAGCCGACCTGTCTCCATTAGAGGTGGAGGAAACCGAAGAAATAACCTGTCCGTGGTATAAATACTTGATACAACAAGTCCGAGAACACCCTGATCAACACCCACGATATAAAATAGAGGAAGGTCAACTATTTAAATCATTCCCTGATCCGACACCCGAAAAAGAGATGGGAAGCCATCCTAGTTGGAAAATTTGTATACCGCTAGAAAAACGCCGAGATATCCTGGAAGAATGTCACGATGTCCCCACCGCAGGACACCTGGGAATTGCGAAAACGCTATGCCGCATATACCGCAATTACTACTGGCCCACCATAAAATCCGACGTGATAAAATACGTGAAAACGTGTATAAGTTGTCAGACTTATAAAGGTAGTACGCAAAAGCCGCAAGGAGAAATGTACTTTTCGCGACCTGGACATCCGTGGAATAATGTAGTACCGACCTTATCGGACCGCTGCCGCGTTCCAAGAAAGGATATAAATTCCTGTTAGTTTTTCAAGACCGGTTAACTAAGTGGGTCGAACTTAAACCGCTCCGTAACGCTACCAGTCCGCCGATTATCCAAGCGTTAAAAGAACAAATAATATACCGCTTTGGAACTCCCCGACACCTGATCTCTGATAACGGCCCACAATATACCAGCAAATTATTCCGCACGTTCTTGAAGGAGCATGGAATCAACCATCGTTCTACTCCACCATACTCCCCGCATGCCAACCCGGTGGAAAGAACCAATAAAGTGATCGGGACGATGATCGCACAATTTACGCGAAACAACCAGCGAGTGGGACGCTCACCTGCCGGAAATAGCCTTCGCTATCAATACCGTACAGCATGGATCAACTGGTTTCTCCCTGCCTTACTTAATCTCGGAGAGAATTAGAACCACCTAGGGCATGGTCAACCCAGAAACAACCGCCGACAACAGAAGCAACCGCCGTAACCGCAGCTGATCAAGCGCAACACATGAAGTATTTAAAAGATCTACAAGAACTTGCTAGAGATTCATTAGCAAAGACCTTTGAAGTACAACGGTATCATTACAACCTGCGTCACCGAGCCTACCGCCCCGCAAAGGAGATCTCGTATATCGTAAAACACATTACCTGTCAAGCAAAGCGAAAGAATTTTCCGCGAAATTAGCGAAAAGTATGCCGGTCCTTACCTTGTGTATAAAATAAAATCGCCCGTAATTGTCGAGCTCCGAGAACCCGGTAGTAGGAAAAGCGCGGGAGAAGCGCATGTAAAAGATTTGAGAATGCGACTGACGTCACCGATCAGACTAGACCAACAACCAATGGTAACGTTGAAAGTTTAACGGCTATTAAAAACCCGCGTATTCGAAATCATATAAAAGAAAAGAAAACCGAAATGCTATCTTCCACAACATGGCACCCTTTAAACCCTACATCCGCCGAAAGCTCCCTTTACGAATCTCGCCCTGGCAGCCACACCAATACCGCATCCCGGGACCGAAGGCCTGGAAGCAGCCTTCGTAACGCGTCGCAATTCTCCGGACCGGGACCAATCGCCGCCGCCTGCTCCTCACACCGCCCCAGGACCGTCCGGTATAGATACGGCCTACTATTGGTCGCCACCCGGCTCCACCGACGGTAGACCAAGACACCGGACACACCGGAACATTTGCGCCGGACAATTGAGGTCACCGGAGGAATAAGGACCTGTACATACAGGAAATACCCGAACCGGCCCGCCTTATGCCACCGCCCCCGGAAAGCCTTACCCGCCGCCAGCGACGCAATCGCCGCCGCGTCAGCGTCATCTTGCCTGATGGCGGGAGAGTGAAGGTCAAGAGGACGGATCTTTCGCAAGAGGAGGAAAGGGTGGTATGTAAAGAACCAGAGTCTTGTACTTATATGTTTTAGAATAAATTATGTATGGACCATCCTGTATGTACGATTTCATAAGTTTACGCGATATTGTACAACGAATAATTTATTCATCACCGCTGACGTGTAGTTCTAAGAAACCGTAAGTTTCTGCACGTCAGAACGATTTTAACCAATCGCATAATGGCATCCCCCGCACGGTAGCCGCGAAGCCGCCCACAGGATGCACCTTTATAAACTCGCGACGCGCATAGACTACTGTATGTATGCAGTAAGTAGAAGTAGAATCTCCGTAGATTCAAGTTAAGCCGATATCCTGCACCGCCACCGTACCGTTGACCGTTCCAGAAACCAGTAGCCGCAGCCGCTCCGTTTGCTTAGAGTAAGCACCGACCTTGTTGTTCGTCGACGAAGAGTCCGTCGCGATCGGGCAACCTAAAGTTCAATTCTGTACTGCTATTCAATAGACACGTAAGTTGTAAAGTTATACATTCTGACAATTTACACTCAAACACTACAGACCGTAAATACTTCCGGGCTGAGCTCCAGGAGTTATACTACACCAAGTATACCTAGAGTTGTACGCAGGGGTAACCCCCATCGTCACTCTCCACCACAAAGTATACCTAGAGAAACGCAGGGGTAACCCCCGCCGGATCTCGCAAAAACACTTGAGGGTGAAGGGTTGTTACAGGGCTGTAAAGACCTACGACCTTTCTCTCAGTATATACAGTAAAGACAGGCCGTCGCCTTCGTCTTCTGGACATTACTGAAATCCCGCTCGAAACTCACACACTTACTACATACAGATAACACGTAATAACCATACACGGTGTCTTTGAATTGCAGAGGAATACCTCCATAACCTATAGTATAAATTAGTAGTCAATATAACCATCGTAAATACCTGGTGCGAGAACGTTTGTAAATAAATTAAAGAGTACGTAGATTATTAGATCTTTACGTAAACCGATTAAAGTAATATTAAGTATTTCGTTCCCTTGTTTAATTATCAATAATTAAACTTAGTATAGAGACCAGTAATTCATTTAATTAGATAAACAATCTAATTGTCTGCATTAAACCCGTAATAATTAAAGAAAGATCGTCCCAATACCTCGCGTTTGTATACGTGCATTTCGCGTGTATTACTTCCAGGAGTAGAACATCCTTGCTTCAGCGCTCCAGAGTTACTAACGTATAAACACGATATCGATTTTCTCAAACGATTCAAGTTCATTGCGCTGGCGCTTCGATCAACCACTGCAGCGAGCATAACACTCGCGCTACTGTACATACAGGACCGTAACTTAAATTTGTATCTCTTAGGTAAGGAATAGATTAAAAACTATCTTTTGTTCACAGAAGCGACTTGCACCCAGTGACCCCCAGGACACGGACCAAGAGATTCTCCGATACATTTTGTTAATTACCGTTTGATTTTATTTTATTGTAAATATTTGCTAATATACGTGTTAAAAATGCTTTACAATTTTTATTTAAGGTGACAGTGTTAAGCCCATCCTGTACTTATTACGAACCACACCCCGTTTATAAAATAAACCCGATTGAGCAAAGCCGAGGCAAAGTAAAACCGCGTTGGGTTACCAAACCAGAAGGGCGCAATACTTAAAGTAGCACCGAAACGTAGATCACCCGGTAGAGATAAACTAGAGAAAGAAGGGGTCATTACATTTGGCGCTAAAAGTAAGGGCGCATTACAACATGAATGAACGTTTTCAGGTGTACCTAAAAAATGAAAGAATCGATATGCAAATAACGAGTTCATATTCACCATCACAGAACGCAGTAGCTGGAAGAGGAAACCAATCGTTAATGAATACAACGAGATGTATAATGCGACAAAGCCACTGCATAAACAAATTATGGGGAGAAGCGGCACTGATCACATGCTACCTTAACAACAGAAAATATACAGCGGAAAATAACGGTGAAACACCGTACGAAGGAGGCAAGGGTATAAGGCGAGCATAAATCACCTTAAGACGTTCGGATGTAATTGCTGGTATATGGAAAGAAGAACAACGCAAAAGTAGGAGCCAAAGGGAATAACTGGAATATTTGTTAGATACGATAATTACCTAAAAGCATACCGAATATACGATCAACGACCAAACGGAAAACCAGCAAGAGAACGACAACGAACACGACGAAAGAATCGAAACACAAGGAGCACGAAACGAAGAAACGAAAACGCAAAGCGGAAGAATCAATCAAAAACACGCATGATTAGAAGGCTGTGGAAGAAGAATTTGAAAACCTAGCTAGGAACGAGACTTGGAGTGTAGTGAAGCGACCAAAAAATGTACGTGTATTAAGAAGTATGTGGATATTCAAGCGAAAATATGACGATTGCGGACAAATAACGGAATATAAAGCGCGACTAGTAGCATTAGGCAACAACCAAATAAAAGAAATAGATTACGAGAAACGTTTTTCACCTGTAATCATGAGAAAAACTGCGAATATTATTGGCGATGAGCATTAAAAACGATTGGGGGATAAACCATATCGATGTAAATGGTGCATACTTAAACGTTGTATTGAATGACGAAATATACATGGAGGTACCAGATAGATATAATGAAAAACTTAATAAGAAGGACTGTTTGCAGATTAGAAAAGAGCCTATATGGGTTACACCAGTCAGGATACCCGTGGAACCAAGAAATTATCGTATTTTTGCTAAACACGGGGATGCAACGATCAAAGGCAGATCCATGTCTTTATTGCAACCAAGAACGCACCTCACTGTATGTAGACGACATGGTGTTACACGGAGAGAAACAAGAAATAAGAAAGTTAAAAGACGAATTGCAAGAAAACTTCAATATAAATGACCTAGGTGAAGCCAAAAATATTCAAAAATATTAAGAAATGACGAATATATAAAAATAGATCAACATTCCCCTTAACCTACTGAAAAGTTTAATGTTAAACCACAAGAACACCTTTAAAACCAATGAAGTACACGAAAACTAAAAAATCAACGAACAAGTAAAAACGTTTACGAAACCGATGTAATTTTTCCTTAATGAACAGTTTACCACCAAAGTAAGAGTAAAAAAAATGAGATAACAGGAATTTAGACACAAAACTAAAAAACATAAAAGAAAAGAAACAAAATGGACTCTGATTAAGGACCACCACGACCGTGAATCTTACAGCGGAAGCGGAACTTATCTGGCTGTGCGAATGCGCAAAAGAAGCTATTCGGTGTAGACAGCTGTTCTAAGAGTTAAAAATGAACTACGATGTGGAGAATATATGTAATATAAAGATAGACAATATGGGGGCTTTAAAACTAGCAGAAAACGACACGACATCGGAACGAAGCAAACACGTCGACATTAAAGCTTTCAAAATTAGAGACGATATGAAAAATAAAATTATCCTATAATATGTGCCTACCGAATTAACATAGCCGACATACTAAAAGTTGACTGGTTACATGCGAAAATTAAAAATAATTGATTTACCGATATAAACCAATTAAACGTGTTAAGTAAAATTCGGTAAATCAACATT
>JARFJB010002146.1:332500-405000 GCA_036346205.1 Vesta saturnalis | reverse complement strand
CCACACTATTTCAAAAATGCTCACCATGACTTTTATAAATATACTACTAGGTGGAACCACGATCGATTTCTATTACAGAAAATACTCGTTAATTTAAAAATACACAACTAGATCGCGCGTGTGTGTGCGGGTGCGTGTGTACGCGTGCGCGCGTGTGTGTCAATGGGTAACTTTTGAGGTATTTTTTTCGCTGGGTCGATTTTATTTATTATTTCAGTGAGAGATTCTATTAGGGACTTATAGGTACTTTTGAATGTTCTTTCATTATCAATGTGGGCAGTTTTAATACTGTTATACTTCTGCTGTATTGTTTTACGAGCATGAATTATTTTTCGCTTTAATATCATCTTATTATCCATTGTAGCAAAAAGGTGTTCAATGAACAGGTACCGGTTTACCCCAAACAGATAGCTGTTAATACTTAAACGGATCAGTAACCATTAAACTACTGAAAGCAGTTTAAGGTATTATATAACCATCAAACCTTTTGCTATAGCGACCATTATTAATTTCAGCATCCTTATTTATGACCATGAAACCAAACGGATCTACCCAACACTTGGAACACATGTCCCGAAACAATTTCATGCTTATGGCGGGACTTATGTGATCCTCATGCACATGTTTTAGGTTTAATTCATCCTGCTCAAATAATATAATTAGATTCGCATTATCACGAATTAATTGCTTTGAAATTTTACTGTAAGTTTGACCTAAATAGAAACAATCCATATTATGCCTACCCATAGAAAAACATAACCTTATGTTATTTTGCTTTTCACATGCGAAGTCATCAATGATTAAAATAGAGTTTGATTTTGCACAATTAGGCTCAATCACGTCTTATCACTGAAGGTAAAGTAACCTATATCCTTCATCGGAAGTAAGATCTCCTGTAAAAGTTTGTACTGGTTTTGATTCAATGACTTAGAGTATACGTATACATGTTTAAATTTCAAACTATTTTTCTCAGTAAGCAAACTAATCATTGCGTTTGTTTTGCCACAATTGGAGGCCTGTCTATTAATGCGCCCTTTTGATTAGTCAAATTAATTGGTATATTACTAATTACCTCGGTTTTTACTTCTAAATATTGAGTATTGCTGGGAGTTTTATTTAAACTATAACCTGGTGGAATTGAAACGTCAATCTTATACAATACTTTTGCAGGTTTCCCGTTTCGATAAGATCCTTGTATAATGTTGCACTCTACGTGTAGATTAGTGTGTTTAAGTATTTGGATGTCTAACGCAGACGTATGTAAAACATTTGGTTCTGATATTTTAGACTCAAACCGTAGCATGCGACCAATGCTATTTTCTATAGTAAAATCGATCTCAAATGAACTGTATCTCACATTTAAGTGTATTGTTTGCTCTAATGCAAAACTTTTCTGTGGGTATCTAAGGTTTTAGATAATCTAACCCATATGCACCGTATGGAATATGAAGCACTTGCAAGTGAGATGGATTTGTACTAAAAAAAATCTATCGTAACCTGTATAAATGTTTCTAATGCTATTGCAATCGTAAAATCCAACCAATTCGATAACGTATTTCTTCTAACAATCAAGCTCTACAGGTGGATAGAAGTTGTAACTAGCTGTGTTATCAATACCTTCTAAACTGAATGTTATGGACTTAACTGAGAAAATTTGAGGTTGTATCGATTATTTATATAAAAATTGGAGGCATAGGTGTCCTGGAGTAATAGTATTAAATTCTTGATCGTGGTTGTAATTGTAATAAATTTTGCATCCCCTAAAGTAGTTAATCACTTCGATTGGTGGTCGAAGATTACCAAAACTATCGTAATACCATACCTTTTTACCCCACTTTTTATAGCAAACCCAATACGTACTTCACCCGCTTTGGATATCTAAGTTAATAAATCCAGATTCATTTTTCCATAGTAATTTAAGTATGCTATCTCTCATAAAAATATCCCTAAGTCAGGGTACATTTTTGGTGTATTTCTTTAAATCAATATCTGATAACTGTCTTTCGGGTAATCTATTTAGTTTTTTGGAAACGGTTTTAAATATAATGCACCGCCACCAGATTTGCATAGTTTTATTCACGGAGTCTATAGCGATCGATTCCATCATGCGATTATGGCGCGATGTCTTTTCTTGCAATGTTTTGGCATTTTCAGCTTCGTTGGTTTTAGCGATTCCCGATACGACGCCAGCTAAAGCACCGATTGCGGATAAACCTGCGAATAACCGAATAAGAAATGGTAAAAACCCTCCTTGTTTAGGTAAGGGAATTACTCTAGGAACTTTAATTTTTTTCTTTCCTCCTAAAATTTTTACCACACGTTTTGCCGTTGAAAGCGCTGACTTTATTGTGTTTGTAAACTTTACGTTAGGTTTAATTTTTTTAACTATTGTTTCTCGCAAATTCAATAAATTACCACCTTTGCATAACGATTTCTTCTTTTTCTGATTGGATCGACCTGTGCACCCCATTCCTAATTTTGTCTTTGCTTTCACGGTGATACTGACTTTTAAAGCTGCAGTTCGTTCACCGAATGTTGCCTCTGATGATGTAAAGCGTTCCCAAGCTTTTTTTTCTAAAATTTTATCTGCTTTATGTCTACTTTCTAAATCTCGGTAATCTCTGTAATTGATAACATGAAGTTTGCACTGAGCATCTAATTGATTAATGCCGGGGTCATCGCGTGCGAGTCGTTTTTCTAACTTTGTACCAGGCCCACAAACTGGTGACCAGATAAATACAATTCAACCGGAAGTTTATTGATTAAAGTAGTCACTAAACCACCTGCACTGTTTCGCTTCTTACCTAACATTGTTCACCTAGATGGATAAAGCAGGGTATTTATACTTAAATCGAGATCACAAAAACAAATCATAGTTATTAATTAATTAAACTTTATTTAGTAAATACTATATATTAGATAAGCAGGACGATAATATAATATTTCAATTAAGCATACAGTGTTATGTATGTGAATTAATATTATACTTAGCGTTTATCTTCAATGTCTTTATAAATGTCATCATCACTACCATGGAACTTTCTCACGAAAACGGCGATAGTCAACAACTTGTTGTATGAACTTTTCATAAAAACAAATCATATTGTAAGATTCAAGAAGTTCCAATCTATAGGTAATTATATCCTTTAAATTGAAAAGCATTGAATGTGCAAGAACAGCAGTTTTCAATCATAACAGTTTTCAAAATTCAGTCATATCCGTTAATCAATTCGCAATTGTAATAAATACCAAGGTTAGTAGATAGAGATTCATAATTATTAATAATTTAAATTTAGTCAAGTTGTTTTGGTATGTGTGAATCCTTGCGGTATTGAAGACTCACATTCCATTATTATAAGTAATTTGATTGTAATCTCAACATCAGTTCTACATACATAAAGACAAAATTTACATCGATTGTTGCTTGTATCTCGATGGCGCAGATGGTTACGTTCTAGCAAAGTACAGTTTTCAAATCCTTCAGTAAACTTTAATTTATGTATTTAATAAAATTAATAATAATTTTTAATTTAGAGATTCATAATGCTGATTATAGATTATATCTTCTTCTTCGTTTACATTTGACCAATCAACTTTATTTTCAATTTTTTGGGATCGGAAAGGTTGTAATTCTACAAATGTATACCATTTTAGAAGTTCATTTCATTCCTTCATATCTAATGCCACATTATTGCTTTGATCACAGTTGCCACACCCCATACGCACTACTGGTGCAAGGTTGGGGTGTGGACTGTATCCAATTTCCATAAGTTTTGCATGATGAGTATCATTCGATAGTTTACAACAACACAATCGATTAAGTATTCATTAGCTGCTTGTTTACACACTTCATCCTTATGTTAAAATGATGATGATGACCAGTCAGTGTTAGGAGAAGAATAACCTTCATCTTGTTTCTCTTCATTTTTATTTTTACTACTACTACAACTGCTACTACCATCACTATTTTTACAGCACCAACAACAAAATGTTAAATTATTATTCATATTGTTACTGCAACGATGTGGAGTATCCATATATAACGGTGAACTTCTGAGTTTGGATCGTTCCAGATATAATTTTATTGCTGCTTTACTTGTTCGGAATTGCACTACGGCTAAACACTATTTAAGAAATGATTTTAGGTAAAGCATGCGTAATTTACATGTGGTGGGGTTGTAGCACTACTATTAAAAACAAAATGTTATTTTTGTTGTTTTCCCTGCTGCACACAAACTACTTATGAACACATCTGTCGTGTTTAGCACCGTTATAAATTCTTCAATTCGAGTGTCTTCTTTGAAATACTCATAAAAACGTTGACGTAATACAGATTTAAAATTATCCGTTTCCACACTATACGTTCGCCATACTTAGTATTAAGTACTGCCACATTAATCACTTTATACTCTTTCGATATCTCGAGGTCACATACGTTTTTAAAGGGTTTGCAATAGGTGTTTTGGTTTAGCCCTGAGAATTCCATGATTAACAATTACAAGTTGCTAACTGACTGATCTCAATACACACCCCGCTGCGGTTTATATAAGAAAAATGTGTCCTTGACTTAAGTACCTATCACATGTTTAAACTTGTCAAGTACCCCATCTTGACCTACTTTTAGTTTAGACTAAACTAAACTAATTGACTTTGACTCAATTTAGTCAATATAAGTACCATTTGACTTTGGTCTACTTTTTAGCACAGACAACAACCTGTCATTCTTTTGCTTCTATGAACTCATTCCATTTTTATATTTCTAAGAAATGTAATATGATACCCCTGCAGTTCAATAAATTTTGACCTTGACATTTTGAACAGGTACAAAAATTTTAATTTCCCGCCAAAATATAAAAATGTAAACTTTCACCATTGTCACACATAATAAAACACATATATTTTTTAGGGTTTTTTAATGGTGTGTTTTATATTATACAATCTAACCGTTTCTATTACACTTACAGTTATCTTCGTCAGTAGTAATATCTATTAAAATTATTAAAGATGTTGTAATCAATTTTGTCAAAGTTGAAAAATTTTAATCTTCCCGCCAAAAGTTTAACCTTGAAGAGCTCCATGAACTTTAATTTCCCATGACCAGAGGGCGAGTGACCTTAAACTAGTCCAGAACCGGCCGCTTATCACAACTTAAAGTTAATTTCTCATGCTATCCAAATATGTAAAAATATACCTACAGTGATTAGCAAAATACAGGGTGAATAAGAAAAAAATAATTTTGTAAGTAAGTACCTATATCCTATTATATTGTAAGTTAAAAATTGCTGTGGGCAATAGTTAGTTTCCTTATACGAGAAAGTGTTGTGCCGTAGTCCATCGGACAGATTTTTTGATCTGAAAGTTGGTTTCGCAAGCTGTAAGTTAAATCAATTTGGTATTTTTGAATTGAAAGTTGTAAGTATCGTCGAGACTGTAAAATTGAGCGAAATATTGATCAACTTACACGTCTTACATAATAACCTACTATTTCCTTCAAGAGACTAATCCTAGTTAAAACCAATAGATGACGAGGAAAATTTGGTGCAAAATGACCCCCGCTCTTAGGGACGAAAGAAGTACAAGACGTTTGTGATTCGTCTTTCACTATCTATTTTGATTGATCGCGTAAAAAAGTTCAGATTGAATAACAATTATTAATTTTTAATAGTAACAAGCACTTGTCATCCAATATAAAAATATTGATTTGGCATATGCTATAATTTATAATTTCATTAAATCATCATGAGACTAAAAAAATGTCCTTTGAATTACAGGTGGATTAAAAAAAAAAGGGGAAATGAAAATTTTTCAATCGTAAATTCGGTCCTATTTGTCATCTGTCAACTTGACAGTACCCATCAAAAATATTTTCATCAATGTCATTAAATTTATACCACCTTGTGCATTTTTGCAATTAAGTATTAAGTTGTTAAATTTGTAACTAAATTCTAAAATATAATTTGTTCAAATTTAATCGATGTATTTTTAAACTAACATACCGTCAAAATATTTTAACCTATTTTTAATAAACCATGTTCATACTATGGAAAAAATGAAAAAAAACTGTGATTTTTCATTATATTTCCTTAATTTTTTTAATTCAGCTGTATAACAGAAATTAATTAGGTCTTTTGCTGGGTTTGGAAAAACATGTTTGCTTGTTGCCGAATTCCAACAACTTTCAACTGCATAATAAATAGCAATCATCTACATTAATAAAACGTTGAATTTCTTGTTATTACTTCTACAAACGAACAAACCTTTAAATTCACACGGTACACTTTAGTAAAAAGAAGTCCACGTTAAAGGTAAATACTAAAAAACACTAACCTAACCACAAAACTAAATGTGACGGAACAGTCGGATACAATTGAGCAGCGAACACAGCGTCACCTACAAAAAAGAAGAAACTAACAACGAATATCCAGAATAGCCTATTTTTTTCGTCTAGGAGATTTATAAACTTGATAGTATTACTTGTAATTTCGATTAGTGTAAGTTTTGTTTTATTTCGTGTGTTTCAAATCACACCCGCCTTGCGCGATTATTCATTTCAAGCTAATAATGGGGCTAAAGTTGAACTTAATAAGATGGAGCTGAGACAATGTGATTTTGATTGAAAATTTCAGATAGAAACTATCGGTCAGAATGACGCACACGTGTCATCAGCCATCACTCCGAAGGCTTGAAGATAAAATAGTATGAGAGGGCTTGCTACAGTGGCCAGTCTAGAATAGTGGTCACTTCTTTATATTTTAATAATTATTTTGTATATTCTGGTGCTATTTTATGTACAGATTTCGTTTGAAAGCTACTTCAATATAATGTAGAATTCGACATCACCTACTCAACAGTTTACTTCACATAAAATTGTCAAGTCTGTCAAATTGTTCCTGCGGAATGGGGAACGCTAGTAACTATGTGTGGAGCGATAAACGCTATTGGGAACTCAATTCCGCCCCTATTAAATTTTCCACGGAAGTTTTTCAAAGATTTCATGATTAAAAATGCGCCACCAGGAAATATAGGAATTGCATCTCCTTCCGGTTGGATGACTAGTGAAATATTTATTCAATGGGTTAGGCATTTCATTAGAAGCACCAAACCCTCCCAAGATTCTCCAGTATTATTAATACTGGACAATCACGAGAGCCGTATATCCTTAGAAGCAATTACATTAGCAAAAGAACAAAATCTAATTTTACTAACATTGCCACCGCACACTAGTCACCATTTGCAGCCTAGACAAATGTGTGTAAGGTCATGCTTGCCAAACCTGATTATCCCGGTAAGCGTGTTACCATTCATGACATAGCTGATATATTGGGCAGTGCTTACCCACTTGCCTCTACCCAAGCAATGGCATATCAGGGTTTAAGGCAAGCGGAATATTTACGTTTAATGATAAAATATTTAAGGAGAGCGATTTCCTGCCAGCCAGAGTTACCGACATACAAATTGCAAATAAGGAAACTGAGAACGAAACAGAGCAGAGCACACAGTCCAATGATCACAACACCCCTCCAAGAAATAATTCAAGAACCCCCGAGTTAAAGTTCATAAGTCCAGAGGTTGTACAATCTTTTCCTAAAGCTGCTGGTTCCGCTCCAAAGAAAAGTAACAGAAGAAAAAAAAACTACAGAGATTTTAACAAGCTCGCCTGTATACAAGCGAATCCAGGACGAACATGGAATGAAAAATAAGAGGAAAACCAGTTTTAAAACCGAAAAACTGTTAAAAGGGTACTACTAACAGGTGGACCATCAACAGTTAACAAAGATGTGGTCAGCAATGAAGTGTCAAGTGATGATGAAAGTGAAAACTTCGAGATGAGCGATCTAACTGATTCTGATGAAGTGGATATTTTTGATGAGTCCGATAAAGAAATAAATGTTGATGAATTAAATGTAGGTTCATCTGTTCTTGTGAAATTTGTCATAAAAAACAATTGTAAATACTATGTTGGTAAAATTATAGAAACAATTCCAGACAACGTTAGTTTTTTGCGATGTAAGCGCAACAAGTTTTATTATCCTGACGTTCATGGTTATGGTACAGTTACTATTCAAGATGGCATAATGCATTTGCGTCTACTTGTCAACATTGAAGGAACCTCTAGAACTTCCGATTTGTTATCATTTCCTGTGGATTTGTTTTCTTATAATGTAGGGTAAATATGTCTCTGCTTTAATACTTGCATCCTAGGTTAGGTGTTTTTGTGTAAATTTGAATTCCTTAATCTAATGTGTACTTCTTATTAACCTTCAGAATGATCGTTAAATTGTGTTAAACTGTTTTTTTTTATACGAATGTATTTACTGAAAACGAGTGACCACTGTTTTTTACTCTACTGGCCACTTTATCAAACATGTTCCAACAGTGGCCATAGAAGACAAATATGTTGTTGTTGTTGATAACGTACCTCAACGGTAATACATTCTATATATCAAATGAACATTATTTAAGCATGTATGTAACTTTAGTACCCCGGAACAAATTTTTAAAAATATTCAAATTTAGACATATTATTGAATTTTTTATAAAAAGGTGACCACTGTAGCAAGCTCTCCCCTACCTTGCGTTCGACGTGTAATTTGATCAATATTTTGCAGTCTCCGCTATCGCCTCGACTGCAAAACTTGAGCCACAGAACACTCACTTTACTTGAGCTCAATAATGATCAACTTGCACTTCTTACATAATAATCTACTATAGTCGACTCTTGTTAATTCAAACCTGCGATAATTCGAACCTCTCTATAATTCAAAGTTATCACGAGTTCCCTGGAAAATCTCTTTATATTTCGAACTAATTCGAACGAAAAAATCATCGCTACGTAACAAAACGACGCGTTAATTCGAACTCATCGGCGTCACACTCGACAATTCAAAGTCGCAGAACAAGTTCAAACTTGTATCATCGTACACGAGCCTTTGTTTTTGTAATAATTAGTACGTAGTTAAGTTTCAGTTACTGTTACTCTTTCGTTGGTTGTATACAGATTAAATAAAAGTTTGTGTTAGTTGTGAGTCCTAAAAAGTATAAATGCTTGACGATTGCTGAAAAGAAGAAGTTAATCGAAAAATTAGAGAGAGGTGAGAAGAAAAGTGATGTTGCAAAAGAATTTAAGATTCCTCTGAGTACTCTCTCGACCATAACAAAGCATAAGGAGAAAATTTATGCTGCTCAAACTGCTGGAGTACGGAAAAGAACTACTAAAGGTGAATTTCCTCGTCTGGAAGAAAGCCTGGTCATTTGGCTAAGAAACTTGTTAAAGGAAAAAGCAAAAGAGTTCGCGTCTGCTCTAAGCATCAAAAACTTTGCGGCAAGTGAAGGGTGGCTTACAAATTTCAAAATGAGAAATGGAGTTGTGTTTAAAAAAGTTTGTGGGGAAAGTGGAAGTGTTAATGATGCAGTTTGCTTACGGTAAATTGAAGACTTTGATTGAAAACTGTGATGCCCGAGACATTTTTAATACTGATGAAACTGGTCTATTTTTCAAATGTTTACCGGACAAGACGCTTTCTTTTAAAGATGAAAAATGTCATGGGGGAAAACATAGTAAAGAGAGGTTGACAGTTTTACTTGCAGTAAATATGGACGGATCGGAAAAACTTAAACCCTTAGTGATAGGAAAAGCAATGAAACCGCGATGTTTCAAAAGAGTGAAATCGTTTCCTACTGATTATCGTGCTAACAAAAAAGCTTGGATGGCGACAGAACTTTTTAACAATTGGCTTTTAACAGTTAATGGGGACATGAAACGACAAAAGCGGAAAATTTTACTCTTTTTAGACAATTGCATTGTCCACAACAGTCCTCCTACATTGTCCAACATAGAACTCTACTTCTTTCCGCCGAACACAACTTACAGATTGCAACCATTGGACCAAGGGATTATCCATAATTTTAAGACGTTCTGTCGCAAAGAAATTGTTAAGCTCGTTTTAGAATCTCTCGACAAGCAGCTAACTGCGAATATCACGGTTCTGACGGCTATTTTACTGATTGACAAGGCATGGATAGCTGTAACATCCCTAACGATTCTCAACTACTTCAAAAAATCCGGTTTAATAAAAATAGATCAGGAAAATCTTCCAATAATTACGGATGATGAAGAACCAGCAATAGAACCACTAGTTGACATCAGCGGTGTGAGTTTTTCTGACTTTGTTTAAGTGGAAGAAGATCTTGCTGTCTCAGGTTCACTAACCGATGGCGAAATTTTATCTGCGACATACAAATGAAAAAAGCAACGATGAAGATGAGGACGATACATCAGAACCTTTGGCAGAGATGTCAGTTAAGGAAGCAGGAGCCTCATTCGACACCTTACAAAGCTTCTGTCTACAAAACGAAAGTAATGAAACTGCTAACTGCATTAACCCAGTTTGATAATTAAAATATTACAACAGAACCTCCAAAAGCGCCTTTGTTAAAATATAGTCATTTCGCAGGTGACTTGGGACAATAGAATTAGGTGGTACCTACTACATACTTGATTATAATGCCGTTCGTTAAAATGTGATGACAACTATGTTACCTACGTTGCATTTATTCAGATGTATAGTATTAAATGTTATGTTTGAGATAACACTGCTTTAAAAATTGCAAAGCAGCATATAAATAAGGTCAAACTTAATTTTGCACTGTTAATGTTTTATGATACCTAACTAAGAAAGGAAACTTTACGTTTTTATTGTATTTATATATTCTTAAAACAATCTTTGTTTTATGTCTCACCTATCTTTAGGTTAGTTTGTTCCGATTCACGTTATAAATTACTTTCGACCAATTTTGTATTTTTGGTCACAAATAAAAAAAAGTGAAGAAGTAAAGTTATAGGGTAAGAATCTTTCAAATATAACTTATCGTGCAGCGGTCTTGCCTTTTATTTACTTCATCTACTAAAATATCGGATAAGAACTGAGCTGTTATTTATGAAATCAATTAATTGTCTAAGATTATATGAGTATCTATTGATTGTTTTTATATAGGTAGGTACCTACCTACATACAATGCCTTCGAACTATAAAAGAAAAGTAGGAGCCAGACGATATGTCGATTTTACCGAAAATGCGCTGGAAGAGGCTTTAGCGGAGGTAGCCGATGGAAAATTAAGCCTACGTGCCGCAGCGGGCAAGTACAACATACCAAAATCTACAATACATAGGAAATACAGAGGTAATCATCCTTTACCGCACGGAGGCCAAAGTGTTTTAACAAAAAGGGATGAAGAGCATATCGTAAATGGACTGCTAATTTCTTCAACATGGGGTTTCCCGTTTACTCCACTAGAATTAAGAAAACTCGTCAAACGATTCTTAGATCGTAAAGGAACAACGGTTAAACAGTTTAACGAAAATTTGCCAGGACGGTACTGGCTGGCAGGGTTTTTAAAAAGACATAAAAAACACACTAGCCAAAAGAGTTTGTGAAAACATCAAAAGAAGTCGTTCCGCAGTGTCCAAGGAAACAATAAATAAATACTTCGACAATTTAGAAAACACCATTGCAGGTATCGAACCTGACAATTTACTAAATTTTGACGAAACTAACATGTGCGACGATCCTGGCCAAGAAATCGTGCTTGTTCGCCGCGGAGTAAAGCACACGGAACGTATCCTGGATGCTACAAAAGCAAGCACTTCTGTAATGTTTGCCATAACTGGCAGCGGTAGACTTTTGCCAAGCTACATTGTGTATAAATCAAAGCACGTTCACGACAATTGGACAGAAGGAGGACCACCTGGAGCTGTGTATAATTGCAGTGCTAGTGGGTGGTTCGATAGCTTCTTATTCGAAACCTGGTTTGTAAAGGTAGCTTTGGAATATTTCAGAAAGCGCGATGGCCCAAAGGCGATCATCGGCGATAACCTTGCTAGCCACATTTCTATTTCCGTCATTACAAAATGTGAACAGTACAATATAAAATTCTTACTTCTGCCACCCAATAGTACACATTTGACGCAGCCCCTCGACGTGGCATTTTTCAGGCCGCTGAAGAGAGCCTGGAAAGCAACGTTATTAGAATGGAAATGGAGCCATCGTGGCACCTTACCAAAAACCGATTTTTCTTCCGTATTCAACAAAGCTCTAGACCGTATCAAAGAAAATATAGAAGATAATGCAAAAGCCGGATTCAAAGCCTGTGGCCTTGTGCCAATCAACAGAAATGAGGTCCTAAAGAGATTACCCGATTTTCAAGATGGAAATGGTACTGGCGAGGAGTGGCAGGCAGCATTTGAAGAAACGTTGAGACACGCCAGACTGACACAAGTACAGCCTCTTCGTCAGGTGAGAAAAAAGAACGAGGTGCCCCCAGGAATACCAATCACAATCGCAAAGCTTCAAGAAAGCTCTGTAGAAGGCAGCTTAGAAAATGACGTGGAAGCCAACGAAAATGAAATCGTGCAGCAGAATGGTAACCAAAGTGCCAACGATGAACGTGGACCAAATGAAGAAGAAGAAAATGATAAAAACAAAGAACCAAGTGTAGATGACTTTGTACTATGCAGTTTTGTGTATGACATTGGGACAAAGAAGGAAACACGAAAGTCATATGTTTGTCAGATTAAAAAGATTGAATCCGAAAACTTTGAAGTATGCGGTACAATAAACAATTTCATTGTTATGTTTTTCCCAATATTAAAGATGTTTGCGTTGTAACTAAGAAGCAAATACAAAAAGTTTTGCCTGGTCCTACAGTTAAGAGAGAAAGATTTGTATTTTCCGGTGTACTGCACAATAAAACTGAATAATATAGATTTAGATAGGTACCTTGCGACTCCGATTTGAATTTTATATAATTCTCCGTACGTGCACACTTTTTATTGCATCAAATTGCTTTTGTTTTATGAAAACTATTAGTTTAATGTTGTTTATTTGAAGGATTTTGTTTTATTTTTAAGAATTTATAACTTGTTTGCAAATAAAAGCGATTTTATTCAAAAATTTGCAGTTTTTTCAGAGTTTTAAAATTTTTTTTAAAAAGATAAGAGGTGTCCCAAGTCACCTTTACTGCGTGTGATGTCCAACAACTAAAATTGTGCTGGAAATTCAATAAAATTATATTTGTCCCAAGTAGCCTTCCTGCAGGTGACTTGGGACACCAACTTTGTTTTTAAAAAACAATAAACATATTAATAATAGAGTTGTTATCAATTAAGCAATCAATGTGATAGTAAGTAAAGTTTTTACCTGCAAAAAAGCAAAGCAATATCCATTGCGGATAAAATCTTATATAGTAAAATATAGCAAAACATGTCCCAATTCACCTGCGTTTACGGTATTGTTGCAACACCAACGTTATGTTGTCTAGTAGGCAACTTAATATACCTACTTTTTTTTTAAATAACTAAATAAAATTTATGTGCGGTACCTCTACATATTTCATTGGTAACCGCATTCAAACATATATCCATTAATAAACATTAATAATATTTATAAATCTAGGTTGGAAAGGAAATATGTAAATTTTTTATTTCTTGTTAAAGTTTGCTTTTACAATTAGTTGAACAACGAATCAGAGATGGCGCAAGTAAGGCTTTAAATAATGTACTTTACAAAATCACTTTTCAGTGTATAAGTAAACGGTGTAGCAATAAGTATTGTAAATAATCGTATTTTTTTACATCAAATCGGTATACAATTTAAGTGACTTTTGATAATTATCGATACACGTTTACAACAAATACAGTTGGATTAGTAATTGACTTTGGTAAGATTTTTATAGTTATTTTAATGATACCAATCGATAACAGAAATTAGTTTTGGTACTATTTACCGCGCATTATTTGAATATTTGCATAAATTGAACAAGAAAACACCTACAAAAAACAGAGCTGTTTCCTGTTATCTTGGTTATAGGTTTAATCCTCGTAATCTTCGATTTTAATCAGTGTGCTTTATTAATTTTAATTAAAAAAAATGTTTAACGTATCACTTGCAAAAAAAATAATGAGCAGAGTACACGGGCGAGTCACTTGCAAAACCTGTTTGGTGTATTTCTTCCACAAATTCGAACGTTAAAATGTACATTTATGCAAATTTATTTTTCAATTAATATACTCGATTCATGCCCTCAAGATAAGATAACTTGTCAATATTCTAGTTAAAACTAGAAGTGATTTTATCACTTAGCTTAAATGAAAGTTAGGTGTTAATTTTTTTATTTAACAGTGGCGTAGGTAGTTAATTTTTCGCTTTGCTCGGGAAATTCCAGTTTCCTTCATACATAGATTTTATTAAAAGGTGTTTGATCTGCTTTAGTTTATACCGTTAGCAAATTGCATTATTTCTAATTATGTGATAACAGCACATTTTTACTACTTGTTGGATTTGGAAAAGTTGGTTCATTTATACAAGAACTTCTGTTAGGTTAGGGACGATCTATGGATAATCAACCCAAGCGTCAAAAATTGGAAGCTAGTGTGCCCTTTTATGCAGTTCTGTCTTCAGAACTTACGGAACCAACACCATTAATAGAAGTTTATATGGACACTATTAAAGATATAAGATTAATGTCGAAAGTAATTGTAGATCTGAATTCTGTCTGGCCAATTAAAGACTTAAACCATCTGAAAAGAGCAAGAGGTAAAGAAATTTTGTTGTGTAAGTGCAGTGAGGGTCTCGAAGCGCAGGACGTTTGCCGAATTTTGGAAGAGAAACGATTTGATATGGGATATTTAGAAAATAATATTAAAAGAATCAAAGTGGCTGGTATTGCACCGAAAACAAAAAAGCAATACGAAATTGTGCGTAAACTTTGGCCGTGCAATTTTCACAGCGATAATCACATTGAGATATTATGTAATAACGCTTTATTTAGTGTGAATGAAATTGAGCAACATGTAACATTTATGCAAATTGCTGTTGATGTCGCCATTTTTTACAAAAGTAAAGTTGGCGTTGCCATAGTTGATCCTAACATAAACTCACTAGTAGCGGTAGGCTTTGACCAACAGCACAACAATCCTTGTCAACACGCCATTATGGTTGCTATCGACAACGTGGCTTTAACCCAAATTGGTGGTGCTTGGAAACGCGTAACCGAAGTGAGTTTAGAAGATGATCGAAACTTAAACGGTGTACCTTCTGACATTTTATATGTTTTACGACAAAAATATTGCGAAAATTTTAAATTTGGGGCTACACAATTTAAGACAAAATCAGAAATTGAAATGCCATCTGACGGACCATATTTGTGTACGGGATATGTAGTGTATGTAACCCATGAACCGTGTATTATGTGTTCGATGGCGGTAATCCATAGTAGAGCGAAATACGTTTTTTTTGGCAAGAGAAGTTTGAAAGGTGGATTAATTAGTTTATGCCAAATTCATACTGTCAAAAATTTGAATCATCACTATGAAGTTTTTGGAGGTTTACTTGAAGATGAATGCTCAAAGTTATGATGATTAGCTAACACTTCAAATAATTCTGAATATATCACTAACGCCCTCTACCGGTGTTACAGATGGCTGCATCGTTCTATTTACTAGACAAGTTCTCTATCGCTACTAGTGGATAAGTGATAGAGTACTAAATACTAAACAATAAATGAATTTACCTTATGTCTTTTTTTTTCTTCATGATTACGAAATCATTATTTTTAACTTAAAAATTGATCCTTGGGTGTAGTATTTAGTGCTATTGGGCACTATTTTTCTTTTTTATATGAGAATTTACCTGAATTACAATTTTACTAGCGTAAAATTAATGCTGTTTATGGACATTACGGGTAGGTAACCAACCTCTTCTATATGATGAGTCATAGCTGTTTACTTTCAATTCTACTAGGTATGTATGAGCATTTTAAAATTATTCAGTGTAATATGTAGATAAAAGTTACTGGTAAGTAAATATAAATATGCGTGGATTATTTTGAATCACCGTTTAGTTTCTTGTTGTTATGTTGAAGTTATGTAAGATATTATTATAATTAGACTGTTTACTTTAAACTTGCTTTATACTGATCGAAGTTTCGTGCGTTTAATGGATTACTGATGTAATGTATAATTTATATTACTTTAGTACTCTTTTCAAACGGATTTGAGCTAATCCATTTAGCCAAACGCTGGAGTGGCAATTATAACCTAAGTTGTAGTGTAATATATGAAGCACTATATTCTATTGACGACTGTATGAATCTTTTTTCTATTAAAAGCATCAACTTTTCTGTAAAATTTGGAATGAATATTACATTTGTAGGCACTAAGTAGTGCTGTGCTACAGGCCAGTTTAGGGCTAATTTAGTGCCAAAACTATTAACTACATTATACAATCAAGACTAAGTAAAATAATTTTGTTGTTAAAATTGGTACTAACTTTAATATTACCAATGCATATATCACAATGTTAAAGTACTAGTTAATATTTATTATAAAAAATATGTGCAGAGCTTTAAGGGGGTCTCGATAAATAGTTAGGCAACACATCAAGCCCCCATAAGAGCAATGTTAAAAACGTTCTAACTTTTTATATTATTATGAAGTTATCTGAAACTTTAGAGAAACGCGTAAGACGTCAAAATAGTCCCGAAACCTTCCTAAATGTTTGAATATAGGGTTTTTTTTTTTAATTTTAATTTCTATAATTTTTTATTGAATTTTTTCCCAGTAGTGATTAAATCGGAATATTTTTATAACTGGTAATATTTTTAACAAAAGCCATATATGTAGACATAAGTTTTTCGAAATACGAATTGTTCAAATTTTGAAAACACTGTAGATTTATAATTTACTGTTTAAAATATTACAAAAACGATAAATGTTCCGATGTCAATAAGGTAGAAATTCCATTAGAAAATACAGCAGCATGGTCTGCTCATTAAATGACCCGGGGCGCAGAGATCTTCAGGTATTTCTTAGCATGTACCTTTTTCTATTGAAACACAAACTTAATTAACTTTGAATCCTTCAAACTATTATTTAAATTAAAATAACGAAAATGGTATTTACTTTACGTATGCACCTTATTAAATTATAATGTATTCGTATCAGTAAAAATTAAAATAAAACAATTCGTTCGTCAAGTTATCTAAAGGGACTTTAAAGGATCATATAGACCGATAACGCTAAAGCGTCGAATCAAGTGTGGTTGAAATATTTTCGCACAAGCGCCATCTATATTAATAATAGATCGTGTATTTAAAGTGCTATTTGCACTTCAGTGTATATTTCAGAATCGGTCCAGACAAATAGATTTGGTAAGTATGTCTATTTATACTGTGTGATTCACAAAATTTTGTATCAACGTTTGTCTGCGAAAAAGTTAAAGGAATTGTTGGGACTACAATGTATGAGTTAAGTTGATAGTGCGATGTAACAGTTTGATTGAAATATCACGTTTACTTCACTTAACATTGCAATTGATTTGACGTATGAGATTGCTAATACTCAAGTAATGTTTTCCTTTACCATGGCTATATTTGATGGAAGGTAAACGCACCAATAGTCGACACTGTTACAATTGTCGACACGTCCGAACTTAAACTGTAAAAACAAGAAAAGGGTGAATATTTAAACGTTCCCGCTCTGGCAATAACATTCAGGTATATTCGCGAAATATCGGAGACGCTTCGTGTACCGTTAGAAAACGCGCCAATCCGTTTATGAGTATAATTTTAATAGCCGTGCATTTGAACACGTGGTTTTGTAGTGATCCTTAAGCAAATAAATAAGAAGTGAGTAGTAAGTAACGTTTTTTTTAAAGGTTATTATTATTTGTATAAGTTCAGTAAATAAAGAGTTTGATTTACGATAAGTAGGTTATTATTTCAATACATGTTTTCTCGCGTATTTAATCAAAATAAGGGCATAGTGTGGATGTCAACTTTTGAGTATTGCAAATCATGTTCCTTATCTCGACAGTGGTGTCGCCTTTAGGAAACATGTCAAAATTTTGTTTTACATGTGTGAAGTAATGAGCTAATTGTATGAATTCTATTGCTACCAGAAACTTTAATTTATCTTGTGGCGTTCCAATGTTCGACACTGGTTTCGAATATTGGAACATAGGAGCGTCCACAATTGGAACATTAAGTAGTTTTTTTGCAGAAATGCCACCAAAAAGACTGCGTAACTATTCTGAAGCAGCTATGTTGGCAGCAATTGACGATGTAAATAGAGAAATAGCATACAAAACAGGCGCTTGGCAACACGGCATACCAAGGGTAACTTTAATGGATAAAAGGCAATGTGCCAATTAAACTGGAAATGGGAGCTGCAAGTGTTTTTTCGCCCGAACAGGAAGACTATCTTATTGAATGGGTAAAGCATATCGCAAAAACTGGTTTTCTCCTCAGTAAGGAAACATTTTTGGACAGTGTAGGCAAGTTAGCCAAAGAACTAAAACTGAAATTTGGAAAAAATGAAACACCGGGGCGTAAGTGGCTATTTCTTTTTTCGGCAAGACACCCTGGAATAAGTTTCCGCGTGAGTCAAAACCTAACTGCGATGCGGCAAACTGTTAACCAAGACAACATTAACAATTTGTTCAAAGAGGGTGTAAAACAGTGTATACTGCGGCGGGGAATGATATTAACATCAAACGCTGATGGCAAAATACCGCCGCCTATGGTATTATACCGATATAATAGGATACCACAGATAATAGCTGAAGGATTTCCTTCAAATTGAGCCATTGGGAAAAGTGAAAACGGATGGATGACCCATGAGCTCTTAGTACATGACTAACATCTTTTATCCGTGGGTAAATAGCCAAGAAATTTCATTTCCCATCATATTCTTTATGGATGGTCACACATCTCACATATCCATGCCACTTGGTAAATTTTGCAAAGAACATGATATAGAGTTTGTAGCTCTCTACCCTAATGCTACCCACATACTCCAACCAATGGATGTAGCCGTTTTCCATTCGTTGAAGTCCATGTGGCGCCAGAATATTCAGGAATGGCGAATGCAAAATAACGGAGCCCAGTTTCCCAAGAACAGGATCCGTTTCTGAAATACAGATAGTCGTTAACCAAAACGGGGGTCTGTTCCCAAGTATAGATAGTCGTCTCCCAAAACAGTAAACTGTAATATGATTTCCCGTATAACATCTGTATGCCTTTCAAAATTTTCCCACGGTCAAGTGCCGCTACCTACTGTTGTATGTAGTCAAATTTCGTCTCTTTAAAGCCATTTCCAACGTACGTCAGATTGGGAAAGGGGTTCTATTTCCTTATGGGAGATTAGATTAGTTGTTTTAACGAGACCATCCATTGGTTTTAGCTTAAGAATGCAAGGGGGCAGTACAACTTTTTAATCCTGCCAATGTACTAAATTCATACGAAACACACTCCAAATCGAGTTTTACTTGCTTTATTAACTCTCCAAATCACTTCTTTCACTCCACACTTACTGCTATTTCTTTACTTTCTCTTTCTACCTTACGTACTACTTTCGTCATTTCTGCTAATCAAGATTATACTGATTCTTGCACACACAATGAAGACTTTTGTACTAAAAATTTGCATTCTAACCTTGACACTCAATCATGCTTTTTTCAAACACAAAGTCATTCTTCTCAAAAGCGGCGCAGAATTTGCCATTCTAAGTTCAGCTTTTTCAAACACAACGTCATTTTTCTCGAAAACGGGTTAGAGTTTGTCAAAAACCACCCCTGGATGATAACCCCCGTCGACTTATTCCACTATTGGATAAGCTACCCCCTAATGTAAAAAATACTCCCTAAAGTAGGTGATTTAAACGGATTATCCAGCTTTTTCTGTAATATAAAAACTAGTCCTATCAGTACCTTGATCTACTTTCAGATTTCTAAGAATTGTACTAGGATACAAGCTTCATGTTTCCACGAACTAAGATTTCTAAAAATATGACGCCCTTCGTAGCAATAAACTTAACCCCTCACGAGCTGACTCTATGTTTAGATTTATAAGATAAACTTTGAAAATGGGTTTCTAGAAAATGATTTTGACCTTGCACAGCCTAGTTCAATTTAGCCTCAGCTACTATGAATGAGCTATTTGACTTGTTTTTTGGGGGAAACGGTTACCTGTGTTGGGTAACAGATCCCTGTTTTGGGAAACAGCTCCCCCTGTTTTGGGAAACGGTTATCTGTCTTTGGGAAACTACATCATTTTGGCGGTTAGGACAGCAGTATGAACCCACGTACGCATAATATTTTTATTATTACAAACCACAATTTAGTCAATGTAAGAACCTTGATATTAGCATACACAACAACCCCATCATTCTCAGATGGATAGGATGATTGTGTTCAAAAATAATATTTCTTTATTTTTAGTAAATGCTATACACTAGGTAAGCATGATAGTAGAAGAGAGGCACCACGCGCCATCTTGGATTTTGGCGTCACAAGGATGCCCCACGTGGGAGACCGTATTTTCCACCCTTATTTTTTATGGTTTCTTTTCGGAGGCCTTTTTCAACCCCTTGATTTTCACCCCTATGGTTTCTTTTCGGAGGCCTTTTTCAACCCCTTGATGGAATTTTCATCCCTAATTAAGGCCTTTTTTGTTTTTACTCGCTTGAGGGGGCGTATTTTCACCCTTATTTTATGGTTTCTTTTCGGTGGCCTTTTTCAACCCATGATGGGAATTTCAACCCTGATTATTTTTGTTTGTATTAAGAGCTCTTTTGGTGGGGAGCCCCTAGAGGTTAGGCAATTGTGCGTATTCTTTTAATTCCTATCTACAGATTGTAACCTTACGAAATTTTATTTATACATTGGGGTTGTATTCTAATAAGGATGCCTAATGCTATCTTGTAAGGCTGATATAGGGCTTCGCAACTTACTGCTGGGACTTAGCCCCGTGACCCTTGAAGTAAAATTTGAGTTTATATTCTAATAAGGAGGCCCTATTGCTATCTTGTAAGACAGGTGTATGAACTTGTGTTAGGGTTTGATCTTGGAATTTGAATGACAGTAAAATTTAATTATAGAACACTTATTTTTATTGTAAATATCATAATTAAAAAAGCCTCAGTGAGTTATAAAAAAAAAATTACTGACATTCAGATTATTCTCTAATGAAACAACAATATGTAGTTAGAAACCACTGTTCATGTTTACCTTTAGCTAATTACTGTGTAATTATATAAACCTGTTAATTTTAATAATCTACCAACCGAGTAACACACTTTCCTTAAAACGTATTTTATAAATAACTAAATATATAAATATTCAGATTTCAATAAAAAGGGCAGTATACTCTTCAGCCTAATAGGGGTCGAGGGTAGTTTTCGAAGGACGGCGGGGGTACAAAATCTAAAACTATATTTTGTCGGTACGCTATGGCACGTCGCATGTGCAAGTAACGCTTGATTCTGCTGATAGGAAAGAGTAGTTTACCCTTGAGGCTAATAGGGGTTGAGGGTAGTTTTTGAAGGAAGGGCCGGGCTACAAAATCTAAAACTTTATATTTCGTCGGTACATATTATGCTGCGTCGCATATGCAAGTAGCGGTTGATTCTGCTGATAGGAAAGAGTAGTTTACTCTTGAGCCTACAGGGGTCGAGGGTAGTTTTCGAAGGAACGGCCGTGGTACAAAAACTAAAACTTTATATTTTGTCGGTACATGTTATGCCGCGTCGCATGTGCAAGTAACGCTTGATTCTGCCGATAGGAAAGAGTAGTTTACTCTTGTGGCTAATGGGGGTTGAGGGTAGTTTTCGAAGGAACGGCCGGGGTACAAAATTTAAAACTTTATATTTCGTCGGTACATATTATGCTGCGTCGTATATGCAAGTAGCAATTGATTCTGCTCATAGGAAGGAGTAGTTTACTCTTGAGCCTGTAGGGGCTGAGGGTAGTTTTCGAAGGAACGGCCGGGGTACAAAATCTAAAACTTTGTATTTTGTCGGTACATGTTATGCCGCGACGCATGTGCAAGCAACTATTGGTTCTTCTGATAGGAAAGAGTAGTTTACTCTTGAGTATAATAGGGGTCGAGGGTAGTTTTCGAAGAAACGGCGGGGGTACAAAATCTAAAACTTTACATTTTGTCGGTAAATATGATGCCGCGTCGGATGTGCAAGTAGCGATTGATTCTGCTGATAGGAAAGAGTAGTTTACTCTTGAGCCTAATATGTCTGAAATCAATTGGGGGTTGTTTCTCACGGAATAAATGAAAATATTTAATTTATTTTTATGGTACAAATTCAGTTCTTTCTATTGCTGATCTTAATTTTCTTTTTATAGTTTTTTTTATTGTGCTCGCTTCTCTAAATGTTGCAGCGACTGAATGTGCATTGCTACGCCAGCGCAGTAAGGAAGCCATTCTCCTCATAATGTAGGGTTTACATAAAATTCTAGCGTACCAATACAATATATGCATATATATATATATATATATATATATATATATATATATATATATATATATATATATATATATAAAAGGTATAATAACTAAAAAACATTGGTAATGAAATTATGGTCCTCCGTAGCTCGCTTGCAGTTTGTCGTGCACGCCGTTTGTAACTAAAACTGAACAATTAAGTAAAAACTGTATAGTGTAAATATATCGAGCAATAATTTACAAAAATCAGTAAATTGTGGGGAAGAAAATTAGAAGCGTATTCAGCTATAACAAAGGTTTAGGAAATCATAAAGACAACAAAGGAGAACGGTTCCAGAATGCCGGCCAAGTGACATCATCAAAAGAGCAGTGTGTAACCTCGTGAAGCCTCTTCACCGGTCAAACGAACGCAAGCATTACATCATCATTTTTTCAACAAAAATAAGTAAGAACCCTTTTTGTTTGTGTTAATAAATAAAACGTTTTTGTGTTTGATTTTCTGAAAACTTTACATTTGACTATTACAATTAAACGAAAACAATATGTTTAATTCTGATAGAGATGTTAGTTTTAAGAATATTGTTTTACATTATAGGTTTGATTTTATATATGTTTGTAAAAAACGCATTGATGCATTATTTTCGTTCAGATTTGGAATTTAATTAAATGAGTATAACGTTTGATTTACTTTTATTGCTAAAGATTACTAATATTAAAGGCTCATACAAATATTGAATATATAAATGTAAGAAGAAGTCAACTCAATAGGAACCAGATAAATAAATAAATCGGAATGAGCATAAATTTGGTCAATGATAACAGTAATCATTTCTTTATTTTAACTTTGAGCTGCAACCAATTAAGAAAGGAATTCGTAAACGTAAATCTTAAAATTCATTTACGGAAACTGAAATTAATTAGCAAGCGAAGTAAAATTTAACTAGTAAATGATACCTTTATAAATTGAACCCATTCAGTTTTAATAAAACGTAATAAAAAATAATCATTTCAGTTTCACAATAACAATAATAAATTTTATTCAACAATGTTGAAATTATAAAAAAGTTTAAAAGAACTCAAATCTTATTCTTTGGAGCGGGTTAAACCAATAAAAGTAATATCCAAGGGTATTACGGCCGTTGCAGTTACTCCATCGATTGCAAACTTATGGATTCTTATAATATTGTTAACTGGTGGTGACCCAAATGTAACTCTCTCTTATAAGTGACGCTGAGTTTGTACTATGAATACTAATGTTCACGTAATTTAAATATTCATATATACAATCAGATGGAACACTTAATTTTAGATGTTTTATTATAAAGTGTGATGCACAATATTTTCGTTCAGTTTGCCTATGAAAAGACTAAGATTGTCTTTTCATAAAATATACAGAATAGTTAATAAGTAGAACTACCGATTTGAGACTCATTGAAATGCTTATTTGCACTGCTGCGCCATGCATTGGTAATTACACTACTCGTAATCGTTTGACTACAGCCAACTTCAAATACCTACATCTGTATTTTACCTTCCTTCAAATTCGCAAACAAAAATAAAACTGCGCTGTTAACGCGTAATCCATTAAAGACACGTAAAATCTCAAATTTAGGCTACTTTGTGATTGCTTCCGTAGCAACTGATTGTAGAATTTTTACGACGGCTTCACTTAGTTACCTTAGTTACAAAGTAATGAACAATGAAGTAAAATTACGTTTCAACTACTTAAACAATGCTGAGCTCCAGCCAGAGCTGAGTCGGATACAGAAAAAGGTATCCGAGTGCCGGATACGGATGCTCAAAATGTATCCGGATACTTTTTGAAAAAGTACGAATACTTTCACTTAAAAATGTACTCGGATACGAGTATCCAGATACTTGTTTTGGAATGACACCTTTTTTTAACCTGCATTTAAGATGTGCAAATTGGGTCTTTTGTCCTCCAAATATCTTAGCAATTCCAACTGAAATTTCGAGGTTTTATTATTGACGCTGGAACCCTGTTCGTTCTGTGTAATAGTACTGTTGTTATTGTGCACTTGCTGATCTCGGACATCGCTAAAATAAAAAAAAGTCATCCAAATTTTGATCTCCACTTTTATCTGATTCATTGCAACTTTTCAATTTCATTTGTTATAATGCATTTTTTGATATCTTCTAAAGTTTTTTTGGGATTTCTAACTACATTGTACCACTTTAGCTTAAAGTTAGGAATAAGAACTGCAGCTATAATTGGATCTTCCCATTCCAAATTTAAAATGTTGGCAAAACGAGTTTTTAAGGTTTCATAACTAAGCCGTGTTCCTCTAGGTACAATAGTTCAGTTTCCTTAAAAGGTTCTAACGTTAAACTTTCTAGCAAAATTGGAAGTTTTTCTTTTGCTTGAAGAATCTGCGAAACTGCATCAATGATGGATTAAATTTCCAGACATTATTTTTGCATTTTTCGACGTTTTATGGCCTAAACACGAATAACACATTTAAAAAAATTGTGTCTGCGTGTGTGTGCCCGATATCTTGAATCATTAAAGCCATAAAATCTAGGTCAAGTTCGTTAATGAGCAAAATCCAAATAAAAACAAACTAATACTTTTTATATAATTTCAAAATAAAAAAAAAACAGTGGCGCCCCATTTTTAGTCTGAAAATTGTGCATTTTCTAATTTATAAACGAATTGTTTTGAAGGTCGGGTATTGGGAGTTTTTAAGATCGCTAAGTATAAATCATTTGTCAAAATTAAAAAATTCAAAATGGCGGATTATCGTGTTTAAAAACCTATATTACTGAATTTCAGGTATTGTGGGCTTTGAAGTTGTTTATTACAATTTTTTTGTCGAACTTTGTTTACATATATGAGGAAGCATTGTGACAGATAATTTGGCAGCGGTTTTTTAATTACAACTTCATTGCTTTTTGGTTTATTCGCTTTTTCCATAACTGAGCACATTTAATGAATGCATTCTTTTCTTTTTTCGTATTGTTGGAATTTTTGTAACAGTGTTTTTAAAATCTATGACATTGCATATGTTTGGGTAGCTGTATATCCCGGTCTTCTAACTCTTTGCCTTCATCAACCTCCAAAAGTAAAATTTTCATTTCATCTTCTTCTTCGTCAATTTCCTCTTCGTCGTCCTCTTTATTTTTTCTCGCCGAAGATGAGCCTCTTTCCACAATTTTATTTTCTGTTAAACCAAATTATAAATTTGTCTTCTAGCATTTCAGCTATGCTTATGTAGGAAATAAAAATAATAGTTATTAAATTTTTGTTAGTATGTACGCCGTACGTGTAGTGCGTATGAATTCGTGTAGTAGGATGGCCGAAAAAGAATGGCTGTAAGATGTATTTTTGTTACAAAGAAAAATTTTCCAAAAAGAAAAGAGGGTAGTGTTGCTGTTTATTACACGTACTATTCACTTATTTCACGGTTGTCTGCTAAATAAAACACCACAATATATTTCGAATACTGTCAAAAGAATCTGCTTACTCAACCGTCCATACATACATTTTTTTAAAACTAACGCTAGCTAGTGAAAACGCGAGATACTAAATTAACTTAAACCATTATTTTTTTGTAACCATACGTCATTAACATCACGCCCACCAAAGAACGTCGTTCTTTTTACAACGATTAAAGATTAAAACAACAAAAGGCACAAACAAATATAGACCTTATCAAAACAACATCTCTACCCACCGTGAAGGCTTATTTTAAGGACTGAGTGCTGCATGAATGCAGTTCAAATAACATTTAAGTATAATTAACAACACTTATTAATTTTCAGGTTTAGGTAGTATACACAATTTATTACAAGGTCTCTTAACAATACCATTTTTTTTTATAGTAACTACTCGTGGATGCTTTTCTATAACCCTAGCTAATAACCACTTTGCAGGTGGAATAACCACATCATCAATTTCGGACTCTAACCTTTTGGTTGTGCATTTAAACCTTTGATTTAAGTTCACTACATATTCATCTGACCACTTATGCCAGAAATCATTAAGCATCCTCGGAGTAAGTTTCCATCGATTAAGGCTCGAAGTTGATGTCTCAGCATAGTTCTCGTCTGAAACTGTAACTAACGGTTCACCTACTAAAAAATGACCTGAAGTGAGAGGCAGTGAGTCGTTTGGATTGTCACTTAAAAATGAGATAAAACGAGAATTTAGACACGCTTCTATCTGAGCCAGTATTGTTGAGAGCTCTTCGAAAGTAAGTGTGGTGCCTTCAATTACTCGTTTTAGGAGTGCCGTAGTTGAACGGACACCTGCTTCCCATAAACCTCCAAAGTTCGGGGCATGGGGTGGTATGAAGTGCCACGGCGTACCTTCATTTGCTAGCAATTGGATAGTTGCGACATAGTTCGGGTTAACATCTCTCTCAATTCCTTCTCAGCTTCTACGAATATTTTTTTTATGATTGTGGACCTGAACAGGCTAAATTAGGCCTATCGTGCTAAAGCACTCAGGAACACTGAGGAGGATGGATGAGGGATAACGAATTTCCAATAGATGCCTATGAACAACTACCTTAAATTTTCTCATATCATAAGAGAGAGGAAAACAGGAACTAGGGAGATCATTCCAGAGTTTAGAAGCCGTGTAGAAAAATGTGGATTGCGCCCGTTTGGTACAAGTGGTGGTTTGTACTGCATACTGATGATGTGAATGAGCGAACCGAGTGTTTCTAGCGAAGATAGCCCTAGAAGGTATCAAAGAATATAATTCAGCAGCACAATAGCCGTTGTAATAACGATAATACAAAAAAAGAACTGAAACCATCCTTCTATGCTCAAGGGACTGTATGTGAGAAGTTAAGGACGGGTCATTTATAAGCCTAATCGCTCTCTTATGTAGCAGAAGGAGTTGTCGAGAAGTAAAGTACTGCTTAGATCTGTACAAAAAGCCTATTTTACGAGCAGCTGTTTTGGTAGCTGACAGAAGATGGTCAACCCATGAGAGATTTGAAGATACAGTCATACCCAACAGAGTAATCGAGTCTGAAAACTTAAGAACTGAGTCATTCATACTTACAACAGGAAATGATCGATCTTTTTTGGCGGACATAAAGCAACACTGAGTTTTGTTAGCATTAAATTTAACTGGATTATTGCTTCTCCATTCGAGAATACGTTGAATGTCTTTGTTGATTGAATTTACCATTTCAGCATGTCTTGATTTGACATAGAAGGTGGATTATCACTATGAGTAGACTGAGATTAACTACAGTGAAGAGTGCTATCGTTAGCAAAGCAATGGATGGGGTTAGTTGTTGAAGAAATAAGGTCATTTATGTACAGCAGAAAAAGTGTAGGCGCTATAACGGATCCCTGTGGTACGTCCGCGTTAATGCTAACTTCTTTTGAAAAAAAGCCATCAACTACGACACGTATTCGTCTTTTATCAAGGAAACTAGAAACCCAATTGATGAGCGTATCATCTAACCCAAACGAGGTGAGTTTGGCAAGTAAACACATGCCAAACTTGGTCAAATGCCTTTGAGATATCTAAAGCGACTACAACTGTTTCACCGGACTGCTCTACTGTATTGTTCCAAACTTGGGTCACATATGAAAGAAGATCGCCTGTTGAACGACTTTGCCTAAACCCATATTGGTGGTCACTAAGGAGTTTGTTAGTTTCAAGGAACGTGAGCAGTTGCTGATTGATGGCTTTTTCCATGATTTTAGACAAAATGGAAGTGATGGCATTTGGTCGGTAGTTTGAGGCACCGGTCTTATCACCTTTTTTGGGTATAGGTTGAATATTTGCTAACTTCCATGATGAAGGGAATTCCCCAGAAGATATAGAGATCGTATAGAGCTTAGATAGGGCTGGTACTAGGTCGGGGGAACATTTCTTTAAGACAATAGCTGGGATACCGTCTGGGCCAGTCGCCTTATTGAGATCAAGCCTACTGATGATCGATTCCAAGAGCTTATACCGAAAATGAATTGGTTTCATAGCGTATGAAGAAGAGTTGACTAGGGACACGTCTTTTCCAGAATCATTGAGACACGAGTTTGATGCAAACAAATCCACAAAAACATTGGCTTTGTCTACAGAATCAGCAACTACCGATCCGTCAATAGACGTCAGAGGGGGAAATGAAAAAAGTTTTTACTAAATTAAAGTCGCAAATTTTGGTCTTTAGCTAAAGCTAAAGACCAAAATTTACTGATTGAATTTTGGTCTTTAGCTAAAGCTAAAGACCAAAATTTACGACTGCCCAAAGGAGATGTAGCTAGTTCATTACATTTTCGTTGTTCGGACAACTTTTTAGTTTTAGTGATTTCACTTTTGCAGGTATTTCTAGCACCAACGTATTCTACATGACTGTTGACCGATTTATTAGATTTCCATTTAATGTAATATTTATTTTTTAAAGATTGCATCAGCACAAGCCTTATTGAACCAGGGTTGGGAACGTGAATGACCTATACGGTACTGTTTTTGGGAATGTATAACTCCATTCCCATGAGGATGACTTCAGATACTGAAAGAGCGATGTCCGAAGAAGAGGGCGACTTAAAACAATATTCACGCCATGGAAAGGTTGCAAAGAAATCCCGTAAATCACTCCATCGAGCTGACTTAAAACACCATAAGGTTCTATCGGTTTTGCGAACAATAGTGGAATTAGGTACAGTAGAAATGATCATTATTAGACAATGGTCGGAAAGACCTAAAGGCGAAAGAACGGAAGTTTTATAAACTAGAGGGTTTGATGTAAGAAAGAGATCTAGAAGATGTGGAGTAGGGTTAGGGTTATCAGGGATTCTTGTGGGTTCAGAAATCATTTGTGTGAGATCACATGAAATAGCAAATGTTTCTGGACTATGACCAGCGGGATTTGTAGTACATGAACGCTGAAGCCAATTAGAGTTATCAACATTGAAATCGCCTACAATTGAGATATCGCAAGGTGGAAACTGACACAGGAGATAGTCAACTTTCATACTAAGGTAATCGAAGAAGTCTTGAAAGTTACTGTCATTAGGAGACCTATAAATGCAACAGTAGAATTTCACAAAATTAGTACCAGAATGTTTATACCAAATCACGTCAAAATTTTTATTTTCTAAGGAAAAACCCTCTTGCAAGAATTCTGTCTTTGATGTAGGCACATACGCCTCCTTTATATCGAAAGTTAGAGTGAAGGTGGTATTGAGGAAATTGCACGTCGGGTGACTCGGAGCTTTCAGAGGAGACTTGTGTTTCAGATAGAAACAAAATATCGGGTTGCAATTATTCAAGATGTTGGTGAATAGCATTAAGATTAGACCTGATACCGCGGATGTTACAGTAGTGAATCAGAAAATTGATACTTTCGATGACCGAGGTCGCTTGGGTCCTGCTCTCCCGGACATCCGAATGGGGCAGGATTTTACGTCCTAGAAACCACAGCCATCTTATTTTTTAATTTGGGACTTTTAATCCGATAGGAAGACAGTGAGGGCGAGAAGGAAGAATAAGGATGAGAATAGATTAGGATGATGGAAAAGGTAACCGGCAGCCCTTACCGAGCTCAGAAAATCGGAGACCCAATATTAAGGAGCCCATGGTAATGGCGGTGGTACCTCTCCGGCTGGCATGGAGTATACATGCCTACCACCTGATATGTACCGTGATATAGGATATAGGTGCCCACAATATCCTCTTCGGGCTACAAATCTCCGGAATGCAGCAATAAATCCAGTTGCGGTTAAATCGGACATAGCATGGCTCGCGTTACCATGCAAATATACACATAGATGTATCCTTTGTATGATTTTGCACCTCGACCAGGGAAAATCGCAGATTAACGTGGCCGGTAAAATCTACGCCTGTTTTACGAAAGGGTTTGTCGGGAACCAACCTACATTCTGGAAGCTGGCCCATAAGCTGTTGGTTATTTTGACGAGCTTACCTTGTGCAGCTAGTGCACTCTTTGTAACACTTATTAACACGTTCTCTGGCACGAATAATCCACAACTTCGCTCTCAAAGAGTTCAACATACGTTGAGGTCCGCCATGAAGAGTTTTGGATATGACTATCACTAGCTAAAGTCTTCTTGGCCTTGATTTATTCGGCCACTTATTTCCATCCAGAAAGAGACTTTTGAGTAGCTGCAGTAACTTTATGATATAAGGGTGGTTAAAAGGTTTCCAAAGAAATCTGATTATATTTCAAAAGTTAAGCGTGTTTTTTGCCATTTGGCGGTATTTTTGTGATTGTGTTTTGTGTGCCTCAATTCTTAAACTTCATATATTTTTGACTTGGACTGTTATCACAGTTTACGATGCGGATAATTTAGAGATACGTACCGTTAAAATGAGATGTTTTTTTGTTTGGAAACTTTTCCACATACTACCAACATAATAATAAATAATAAACTTTTTTGGTACTAAACAAGTGGATGTCGAAGTTCTAGTCTGAAAACAAGAATGTCCCTACATTATAAAATCCCCTTTCCCCACATAATCTTGGTTTGGTGTATAATCATAAAAAACCTTGTAATTTATTTATTTAATATTTCAGTAACCGTACAATTACTGTTTATCATTATTAAGTAAATGTTTACACAACTTATCGCCATAGGCTATTAAAATTAGGAAACATAATAATAGGTAAATATTTTTCACTTATACGTCATCGTTACTATCAAATAATTTCTTCTGTTTTATACTTTCCTTCGTATTACACAGACGATTTGTTCACTTTTATTAAGTTTCTTTTGTGACATATTCCGATTAAGTAGTTACTAGATAAGTATAAATCTAAAAATATGATTATGTGTGATTTAGACTGAATGTGAAAGGACATTTATCCTAATTTTTAGTGATTTTTTATCATTGAAACTATTATCTCTTGTGTTAATAATGGCTATTATTTAACAGTTGGCAACACTTCAGGTATAATTTAGGTAGTGTATTTAAAAGGTGCTACAGATGGCATCAGTGGTATCTAAATAAGCTGGTTGCCACTGAGATTAGATCATATATTGTTACTACATAGTGAAGGTACAACAGCGTCACATTTGTTTACAATACCTGTTTGAATTCATAAATCAAATAACTATTGTAGCGTCCCCCAGGTACCCTATCTTGAAAAGTGTAATTTGAACTTATTTGCAAGAATGCAAATTCAAGAACAAAATCGATAAGTGATTTATCTTGACTTTACTGACAATACTGTTACCATTACTAAAATTAATTGCTTGCCTTACTTTGACTTTCCTGGCAATAATTAAAACATTCGAATTTATTTACAAGTCTGATATTTAATTACTTGAAAGCCTCAAATCTGATCAAACGAATTGGCCGTCTAGTGGTAGGTACGTTGTGCTATTTGACTGAGATCGGCTGGACGAGGTTAAGTGTTGCAGAATGTGGGGCAGGTAAACAATGAAACTACTCAAAATTAACGAGCTTTGAGCAATGATGGTCCAACCCGTTAATGTAATATTGTGGGAAAGAACCACCACTTTATTCATAAATAAGTAATTGTACATGTGCATTAATAAATCGAATAATACAAAAAAAAAAACAATTAAATGGTTAAATATATAACAAAACACCATTAAATCAGGCTAAAGTGCGTACAAAATTATAACATTAAGAAAAAAATTAATGACAAGCAGTTTAGCTACACATAAACACAATAAACAACCTATGTAGTTATACCCACAATTGTGTCAGAAATGTCAGGATAAAAATCGTAATACCAAACATGTGTCCCTTTAAAACCAATCATACCGGTCTTTAAATAAATAAGCAGATAAAACAATGAGGCAAATCACGGTACATATAAAATACAACAGTAAAACTACACAGGTGATAATAAGGTAAAGGCAAGGACAAAAGAAAATAGACAAGGAATGTACATGTACACAATTGTTTAGGGACTACTAAAGCACAAAATACATACGTAAAATTACAATAAATTACATGTAAAGAGATTCTACTTAAACAAACTGACACAAAAAAAAAACTCATTAAAACAAAGCCTTGCAAGGGTAAGTTGTAAATAGATCATAACATCGTGACCGACATGTAAGGTTAAGTGCGTTAGAAAAATACAGCTCCCCTTTCCCAGGTTACACATTCATAAATAAACAATAAAAACAATAAAAATAAATTTCGAGGTGTTTAATGGTCATCTGGACCCGGGAGTATGTACACACTCGGCAATTAACTATTACAATTAATAACCAAGCGATATCCTGTACTCGTTCGCCGGGCCACGTCTACATAAATATAACTATAAACAACAAACAACAACGCTAATTCACCCAAATACAAGAAAGAGAGAGAGAGAGCCCTGTACTGTCTTTTATTTTAGCAGATTTTCGCTTACTGAGCCAGCGTGCGAATGAGATACCTTTGCAAGGCAATGTTTGATTTCTAATACGTTACATAGGCTTGTAAAATGATTTGCTGCCAGCTTTCATTTATATAAAAATACCTACTTACACTTGAATATATTCCTTTTAATTAAACACTTTACCACCAACACGACGAGTTAAGATACGCGGTTTAAAACTCGAAGCCGCGATGATTAATTACAGATTAATTTTTGGAAAAATTTACATTAAAACATACACAAAAAAAGAACTAATTAGCGTTTTAGTTTTGCTAAAAGGTACACGACAAAATATTTATAGATCGAACGGTTTACAACGGGAGTTTCTAATTAAAACATTGCAAAACTAACTATATCTACTCCTGGAAAACCACCCCCGTTTTTCAAAAGTAATAAAAAAACAAAAGAAATTTACGTTGGAACAGTTCCATATAAATTATTGAACGACATCTTAATTTTAAAAATGTGCATTCGTTCGTAACAAGCGCTACACGTAGGTCTCAAGTTTCAACGTATCAAACAAAGATCCCTTTGGATTCGCGCTGTCCCGCCGTAGTGAATTATTAAATCAGTAACATTTTTACAGCGCGTATAGAAATTTTCAACAATTCGTCACGCCCGTTTCCGCAGAACACCTCTTTTTTTACGCTAATATATGTTTTTCCTTTTCCTGTTCAACCTTTACTCAAATATCAATTACAAACATTCCCACATTTCTTACCTAAAAATACATAAAATAAATTATTCCGAAAACATTAGCAAATTACGACATATTATCAAGATATTAAAAATCCGGTAATTACCTTTTCTATCGCGTAACAATGGCGATTTGACAAACATTTATTACAATAATCAAATTTTCGCGGTCCGCTACCTACACTATGTAATGTACTTCTATCAATTTAACGTTTTCGAATTGCGCATTTCAAATGCGCTATTTCTGATGTATAACTTCTATGCGATAGGCTATATATATATATATATATATATATATATATATATATATATATATATATCTTGTAATCCCCTGCTCATCATCGCACTGTTTACCTCATCTCGCAGGATCTTCTAGGTCTTCCTCTTTTCTTTCTTCCTAGTGGACTCCATTCTGTCACTTTACTTATCCATCTATTTTCTATTCTTACATGCTCGTACCATATCAGTCTTTTCTCTTCTATATAGTTTATTATGTCTTCTCCCACCTCCATTCTTCTTCTTATCTCTTCATTTCTAATTCTATCGCTTGTCTTGTAGTCCACAATATCTCCTCCAGTACTCCATCTCGGTTGCAAGGATTTTGTTTTGATTTTGCTTGTTTATTGTCCAAAGCTCCGCCCCATATGTCATAATTCTTCGGATTATCGGGTTATATATGGATGTTTTTATTTTCTTTGTAATATGTTTGTTCCAGATTACTGTATGTAGTTGTTTAATACAGGTTCTTGCCTGGCCTAGCCTAACCTTTATTTCTTACTCCGTTGTTGTTGTTTTAGATATAGTAAACCCTAGATATTTAAATTTATCTGTCTCTTTAATTTCTGTGCTTTCATCTATATCTAGGTTCTTTGTGTTTTCATCTGCTGTTGAAAAGTACATTGTCTTTTTCCAATTTATTTCTAGGCCTACTTTCTCATACTCCACTTTGAGCTTTCTCACCATATAACTGATATCCTCTTCAATACTACCTGATCATCTGCGAAACATTTCTGTTTCCACTTCTGTAATTCGTGTTCTAGGAATATTTTAAATAAAGTTGGTGATGTTGGGCATCCTTGCAGTAATCCTTTGGAAGTTTCAAACTGGGTTATTATTTTATTTCCAACTTTTATATGTCCGTTGTTGCCTTTGTATAATTTCTTTACTGCGATTATAAGTGTTTTTGAGATTTCGATTCTGTTCATAGCCTTCCATAAGTCGTGCCTTGGTACGGTATCGTACGCCTTCTTTAAATCGACAAATACCAGATGTACATCTCTATTTTTTTCTCTTTTCTTTGTATAGTTGGTTGGATAGTGTGAATGTGATCTATGCACGGTCTTCCTGCGGTGAAACCTGCTCGTTCTTCCCCTATTTTCTCTCCTACACTCATTTTTAGTTTGCTTCTTAGTATCTTGCCATATAGTCTCGCCATTGCTGGGATTACACTAACTCCTCTGTAATTCCTGCAATTCCTTCTCTCTCCCTTTTTAAATATTGATGTTATTTCAACTTGTTTCCATTCCTTGGGAATTTCTGTTCCATTTATAATTTTTTCAAACATTTGTTTTATAATTCTCATTAGCTTTTCTGTTCCATTTTTTATAAGTTCCGATCTTATTCCACCTATCCCTCCTGATTTCCTGTTTTTTATAGTGTCTACCGCTTTCTTTATATCTTCTTGTGTTATAACTATTTGTTCGTCTTCTGTAATTCGTGTTTCCTCTTCCCTTAGTTTCGTTGAACTTTTGTCTTTTTTCTATCAACAGGCCTTTGTAGTGTTTCTCCGATTCTTGGTTCTGTATGTAAGATATGTGTTCTTTCTTTCCTGTCTTAGCGATTTTATTACTTTCAATACTTCTGAACTTCTAGTTCCACGTATGTATTGGTCAATGCGTAGGTGATTCATGACGTGTGATTTTTTGTTTAAATGCGATATCTAATAAATGCCTTTTTTTTTAAACAAATTGAGATTTTTTTACGAAGTTGGCCAAAACATGTTCAGACCGAAATACTGAACAATTTTTGTTAATAAATTTTTTCTCTAAAACTTATAATAGAAATAGAATATGCAATTCAAAATTTAACATGGGAAATTCATATGTTGCGTCTCGAAACAGGACATACGGTAATATATATATATATATATATATATATATATATATATATATATATATATGGGTGAAATTGAAAATGATTTTTACAGGGTGTTCTAATAATATGTTAATATACGCCAAAAATATCACAGAGCATTGAAGCTACAAAAAGCATCAATAGATAGCACGACTAGTGTGGAATTTTATACACGCTCAGTTTAGTTCGCATCTTTGCTTATTTAATCGTTAGAAATACGGTAAGTATTCTTAGTAGTGGTGAACAGAAATATGCGAAATAAACTCGGTGGAGGGCTGTATATCCTTTGAAGAGGGGGATGTCGTGTAATAGATTAGTAATATACGAGGGTAAGGTGAAAAATTCTCGGCCTGGCAATGAAAGACCTTGACTTTCAGTTAGAAAATGATTTTATTTTTCTACGTAATCTCCCTCGACTTCAACATACTTGGTCCAGACTTTCTCCAACATCAGCATTCCTTTTTGGAAGTGAGTCGGGAAGGTTGTAAAAATATTTACCTACGGCCCTCTCAACTTCTTCAGTGGATGAGGAGCGGTTCCCAGAAACAAATTTCTTCAAGTTTGGGAACAGATGGAAGTCTGAGGGTGCCAAATCAGAAGAATAGGTGGGGATGACCGAGCAAATCGTACCTCAAATCCGGCAGTTTTCCCATTGCCAACGCACCCTTGTATGCAGGTGCGTTGTCCTGGTGAAAGATAATTTTTTTCTTCTTCAAGCCAGGCATCTTCTCGCGAATTTTAGCATTTAGCTGGTCAAAAAGGTTGGAGTAATATTCGCCTGTAATTGTTCTGCCTTTTGCAAGGTAATCAATTAACAGAATCTCTTTCGCATCCCAAAAAAAGCTGGCATGATCTTTCCGGCAGATGCGATCGATTTCGCTTTCTTTGGCGCTGAACCATCGGCTTCCACCCACTGTTTGCACTGCTGTTTCGTTTCTGGCGTGTAGTGGTGGACACATTTTTCATTCATTGTGATAAATAGCCGCACAAAATCGGTTGGATCCCTATTGAATCGGGCAGATTGCTGTAAAAATCGTTTGCGCATTTGCTTCTGATCGGCATTCCGCAAATGCGGCAACCATCTTGCGCAGAGCTTTCGCATCCCTAATTCTTTGTACAAGATGTTTCGCACCCTTTCTTCCGATATCCCTACGGCCTCAACTATCTCACTCACCATTACTCGCCTATCGTCCAACACGATATCATGCACTTTTTCGATGGTTTCTGGTGTGGTTGCGGTTTTTAGTTGTCCTTCACGTAGGTCGTCTTCCAGGGATGTGTGACCACGTTTGAATTCAGATTCCCACTTTTTAACGGTTGACATGGAAGGAACAGAGTCTCCGAAAACTTTTGTCAACTTCGGATGAATTTCCTTAGGGGTTAATCCAAAACAAAGAATTTTATGACCACACTATATTCGAGTTTATCCATTTTAAAAAACTACGTCTATTGCAAAAATTCGTGTAAACAAACTACTTGAGACAATAAGTTGAAACTTGTCACACACTTGCACCCAGGCAGGAAACATAATTTTTTCTGATTGGAGCGCCATCTCTGTGCCAGGCCGAGAACTATTCACCTTACTCTCGCATATATAAGTGTACGAACAATGTTACTGTTACGATATTAATTTGTTCGTTCGTGAGAGGTTAGAGTAGAGTAAAAACGTATTCTGATCTGTAATATAGTTAAATTTAAGTTAATTTAAGGTAGTATTTCCGTTAACAACCCTATTCATAACAAATGACGACCTGTCATCATCATACATACCTTAAATCACTATAACATATTTATACCTTTATATGGCGATCCTGAAAAGAAGGAACATGCAAATGAAAACAGAAATTCTGTACTTATAGTATAATAAGAAAGTATAATGAGAAATGAACAATTTTCAATTGAAGTAACCCAGAAGAATTGAAAATAATAAATGGAAAATGGTGAATTTAAAAGAGGTACGCAAATTTGCAAAAGGCGATGATCTCGAAAATATACATCTCAATGGAGAGGGTAGAAAAAATAGCAGAAACCATCATAAAAAGGCCGAATGGTGTCAATAATTATTAATATGGTGGTTCTAATCGTATATTTTCTATGGAAAAAGTACAAAAAAGACTAATTATAGCTAAAAATTAAGGAAACAAAAAATTTACTATAATTAACTATATTTTAATTTAAAGAAATTATGCTTAAATATGTGAGTAAACACGTCTGCAATAAGCCCAAGGAAATAAAACTATATATTAGTGATTTGTCAAGATGAGTAAAATGCACAGTACGTGCGTGTGTGTATATTATTTAAATATATATTTAAATTATTAATTAAAAAGTACGTTACATGAAAAATACATTTAATTTATTGAATATTTATGTAATAAATTATAAAATAAATATAAGCAAGGTAAAAATGTGCTATATAAGACGACAAATATGCAAAGTTACGTGTAATTCAAAGGATTAATATTAATAATTAAAATGAAAGGATAAAATAGGAACATTTTTTAACGATGAAGTTTTATTTTGGTTATTATATGGTGCATGTAGAATAATTCTGTGAAAAGTTATAAAATAAATAAGAAAAAAAAAATTGCAAAAAAATAGATTTAAACTTATGAATGGAAATTGTAAAGGACTTCACTTTCACATCAGATAAACTGCTAGTATACTCCATCCGCCCAACCGGAATAGTTAAGCCCCACCTCACTAAATTGGACCAATGTATGCAGTCACCAGTTTCATATGTTACAAATTAATAAATGGGGGGAAATTCAAATAATCGTGTAATTTATTTGGGGGATTGAAGAAGTAAAATGTGGAGCAAAATAAATATACGAGACTTAAATTGATTTATTTATAACAAAAGACAAATATATAATGGTTGTAATCAAATTATGTGTAATCCAGCGACAGCAAAGTTTCTGTACGTTAAACTGTTGAGTGGAATATTACTGATCATGCAAAATCGTATAGGGGAGACTAGGTACGAGTGTGCGAGTGTTACAACTGACCCCAGAGTAGGGTCGGTTGTAAAAGTGCTTACATTTCAATCAATTTCAAAGTCACTGGAGAGTACTTTTAAATTATTTAAAGCAAATATGGCACAATTTTAGGAACTTCTAAACAGCATTTTTACGTTGCATCTTTAAATTAACATTAGTAATTCTTTTTATTGGCCATAATTAAGAATACAATCAACAAAAAAGGAAAGTTTAAACTCAAACATTCAACACTCTGAAATTTCCATTTGGTCACAATGTAACTTCTTTTAAAATACTGTGTACACAATACTATTTAGCTGTGTACAACCCATCAACTGAATTATACGTTAGAAAGGACTAAAAATTTATATGGTATCATAGATTTTAGTGTAAATCTGATTCAGATGAGGACAAATGATTATCGAAGTTAATTATTAGCGACTCTACTGTAATGTCCAACGCAATATCGACCTGCCACATTCTTTTTTCTTCACCTTGTGCATGTCGAATGGCATTTTTTCAATTTTCAACAGAAACATTACCGACGGCTTGGTGAAATAATTGGTGAAGATCTTTCATTTTAAATGTAGTATTCTTCCTTGCTACTTCTTCTTTTATTTGATCCCATATTAATTCAATGGGATTTAACTCACAATGATATCGCAAAACCGTACGATTCTGTTTTTTTGCCATTTCGTTCACTACAGATTTCGGCATAATGAAAGCCTGTCTGACGAGATCCAGAAGTTCAGCTTTGACCATATCAGGTTGGTAAATAATGGACCTATTTTCCAACCAGGCTTGTATGTCTGCCTTTTTTTGTGGCAGAATTCGGAATTTTCTCCATTTTTTTGCTGTGGTAGGAAGCATTATCCATCACAAATACAGAATTTTCGGCCAGGCATCCCAGAATGTGTGAAAACCAGGTTTCGAAAACGTCACCAGTCATTTCTTCATGGTAGTCTCCAGTTTTCTTTGATTCAAAAGATAGCAAACCATTCTCAACAAAACAGTATTCAGATCCTATGTGAAGTACTATAAGGCGACTTCCCTTGCATGATGGGTCTTTTAACCCCGTCGTTAATCCCTCTATAAAAGCTTGCCTTGGGCTGAGGATTGTTGTGTCCTTCCATACTTTACTAAAAGTCTTATCTAAGAAGTACAATTTCTTGCCCTCTTCCCGGTACTTTCGTATCTCTCGCAGGAAACTTCGCCTCCAGGAGATGATCTCGTTCTTTTCGTTAAGGACACTATTACGTGATCTTTTTGAGAACCTATAATGCCAAAACACAATCACATTAGAACATCCAGAAAAAAAGTGACTTACTCACCGAAAGCCTATTTCTTTGATCAAATTGCTCAGAGTAGTCCGTTTATATTGAGGTAGATGTTCCATTTCATATAATGGCCGTTAACATTTTATCCAGGGCTGGTGATTCATTTTTTTGAAAAAAAGAATGAATGAAACGTCGAAGAGTAGTTTTAGTTTCATCATCGATGTTGTCTAAAATTGCCCGTGGTCTGTAATATACTTTTGGTGTCTGAGGTTCGTGTGTTTCCTGATATTCACGAAGAATTTTGAAAACACTTTGAGAATAAAATAATACACCGTGTAAATCTGTTTTGGAGACATAGGGATTTAACATGTAAAAACGAAGATCAACAAATATTGGCTCTCCTATTTAAATTTGATAAAATTGTTAAATAAATAACTGTTTCAGAAAAAAATCTTGAATTATGACTTTTACAAAAAGTTACAAATATATCAAAATTTCTCGAAAACGTTTAAAGTTATTGTAAAGATAATCACTGCATTAAATGTATTATTTTTTTTTGAACAACTTATTTATTTAACATTTTTGTCGAAACTAATTAGGGGAGCCAATATTTGATGATTTTAGTTACATGCATGTTTAATCCCTATGTCTCCAAAACAGATTTACACGGTGTATAAGTAACATAGATGATAATAATAATAAACTAATACATTAACAGTTAAACCAAAAATACCTCAACAGAGAAGTGCTTTGACGTACTATGAGCATGCCCGTACAATACAAAAATAAAAATTACCTGTTGCCTTTGCAGTATACTCGACAACCTGTGTTTTACCGTTAGCAGAGTGTTCTTCAGCAGAAACCTTAAAGATGTTCAAAATACGTTCCTTATCCTCGGCCGAAAAATGCCGGGCGGTTCGATTTCTCTGTGGAAAAAGGGTCACCGTCCTGGAAACAAACCCAAAGTTGATTGACTCCTAGAAATTTAAAAATAGGGTCACTTCTTGGGATCATGAGGAGGAGAGTCCGAAGTTTGTTGACCTTTTCAGTGACAAAGTTCATTGACCTCTTTAGAGTTATTGCTTTGGAAACAAGCCCCAAAGTTTATTGACCTGTTGAACGGGAACTGGATGGATTTCTAGAAGTCTAAAAATAGAACCAAAAAATATCGACCTCTTTAAGGTGATTGGCTTATGTATCTGAGCAACATACCTCTGTTCATTAACCTTGCTGAAAATCAAACCTGCAGTGAGGGTTCATTGACGTGGAGCAATGATATTTTTCGGAGAAAATCATTGTCCTATTTAATAGCTTCTAAAAAAATAATCCAAAGGATTTGAAAGTTCCTTGAGTTGAAAAACAGTTTAGTGAAACAAAATACTGAAAACGCCCGCAAATGTATTCTAGGAAATAGATTCTGGAAAATAGACATTCTAAGATCAATGAGTCATCTTTTTCTAGGAAAATCACTCTTAATGGCTCCTAAAAATAGATAATCTGATTTGTGCGAATTAGTTGAAACTCTATATACCGAAATTTTGTGATTGCAGATCAGTCACTTGAACATCCAATTATCTTTTTCTAAAAACCTACCTGTAACACTACTATAACTGCGTATTTATACAGGGTGATTTCTAATCTACGGAGGAAACTGAAAGGGCGTTTTCTTTAGCAGCTCCATACACCATTATCATATCAACGTATTCTTCATTGCTGTAATTCACCATTTCAGACGAATTAGTAACCAATAATTAATAAATAAGTCAATAACAACAATTAAAGTAGTTATTTAATTTCTGACATTTAAGTAACTTCCACGTACTTGATTAGATAAATAAACCATTGGTTTTCAATAAATTAAGTAAAAACGCTCATAATTGGGTATTTTTAAGAACAATTTAAATAGCTATAACTTCCATCTTATAAAAGTTTTATTAAAATTTTAAGTGAAATTTGTTTATTTAACTTTCAAATATTCCAAATTTGGATTCAAAACTTACGTTAAACCGTTCGTTGCAACTTTCTTGTTAAGTATTATCATTTGATCTAATTTTTTTTTAAAACAACTTTATTTTGATCTCTTCAGTAGGTTAGAAATCACCCTGTATTATTACTGAACACACTAAAAACTGTTATTGAACAAAAACTTTGCGTATTTTTATTAGAATGACAAAGTGATACGCACGCCACGATCTGAAATATTAAGTAAGAGATTGAATGATCTATTAAAAGAATTACAGAACTGCAGTTATGGATTGTTTCAAATTAATCGAAGATGAAGAAGTTGTGGGTTGCCAATACAAAAGTTTCTGAAAATAAATATGTTTTAACACATATAAGTAATAAATGATCAAACTTGTATTTTACCTCACACTATGAAAGTATTGGGAGGTATTGTAATCGGTCGGCGAAATTTCGAGTGCAGCACTTTAGTTTTTGTGAATTATCGCAAAATAGAAAATAGATCGAAAGTAGATCCCAGCGAATTATTAAAGAGGATTAAATTTTTTTTGAAATGAGCTACAATACTTAAAAATTGCTTTACCGTAAGTTGGAAAAAATAGGTTCAAAATGTATGTCTGTCTGTCTGTATGTGTTCCAGTGTGATAGCGTCCACAAAGATGAACCGATCGTCATGAAATTTGGTACCCAGGTTCAGATTCATGAAATCTGTCGTCAAAATGGAGGAATTCTAGATTTTGACTATGATAGAGTGTATAAATACGAACGGCTATTCGTAGCAAATCGTCACGTCAGTAGAAGGGAGGCACCATGCGCCATCTTGGATTGTGACGTCACAAGGATGACCCACGTGGGAGCCCTTATTTTTTATGGTTTCTTTTCGGAGGCCTTTTTCAACCCCTTGATAGAATTTTCTTCACTAATTACGGCCTTTTTTGTTTTTACTCGCTTACTTGAGGGGGCGCATTCAACCCATGATGGGAATTTCAACCCTGATTATTTTTGTTTGTATTAAGAGCCCTTTTGATGGGGAGCCCCTGGAGGTTAGGCATTTGTGCGTATACTTTTAATTCCTATCTACAGATTGTAACCGTACGAAATTTTATTTATACATCGGGGTTGTATTCTAATAAGGAGGCCCAATGCTATCTTGTAAGGCTGATATAGGGCTTCGCAACTTACTGCTGGGACTTAGCCCCGTGACCCTTGAAGTAAAAGTTGAATTTGTATTCTAATAAGGAGGCCCTATTGCTATCTTGTGAGACAGGTGCATGAACTTGTGTTAGGGTTTGATCTTGGAATTTGAATGACGGTAAAATTTAATTATAGAACACATTTTTATTGTAAATATCATAATTAAAAAAGCCTGTCAGTTATAAAAAAAATTACTGTCATTCAGATTATTCTCTAATGAAACAAAATTTTTGTATTAAGTTAATTAATTACATAACAGTTATTACAATATTGTTTTCTAAACGAATATTAAAACTGATTGTTTTACCTGCATTGATTGCATTGAAACATGTTTAATATCCATCCGCTCGTTAAATTGTTGTATATTGTACACCTTAATATTTTTAAAGAAACTTGTAGTTACGTATGACTTAGATGTGTTTTATAACTGTAATTAGAAATCTGTACAAGTAAATAAAATAAATAAAAGTTAACAGCACACTTACCAGCTCTGTATTGAAAGAACATTTTTAAGGGACTGATTCACGAGTGATAATCACTGCTTTATGTTACTCGTCTAATCAAACTAAAACACTATCTATGTTTTACGTTTATGAATAGTTGATGTAAAACTAGCTATTGATTTCCCCATAATTAATTTTTAGAGTGTAAATATACAAACAACGTAATTATCTTTATCACACTTACTGCACTCGTATTTACCGTTCCCTTAAAGTAATTAATAACAAAGCGGTTTGAACAAAATATTATATGTTGTCCATACATACATACACACGCAAATTGTTTTTTTATAAAAACCGCATTAAAAGTTTGGAATGTAATAATTACATGTTTTAAATTCCACAACAACAATATGTAGTTAGAAACCACAGTTCATGTTTACTTTTACCTAATTACTGTGTAATTATATAAACCTGTTAATTTTAATAATCTACCAACCGAGTAACACATTTTCCTTAAAACGCTAAAATTATAAATTGTATAACACGATTGTTAGAAACACATGCTGAATTAAAAAAAGGAAAACAGTAGGCTCATCTGATATTACGCAACTCTTAATTAAAAAAGTAAGGTACTAAAAAATCTCTTTATTTATCAGAATAGAATTGTGTAGGAAGCATCTGGAATTTTTCTCTAGGAAACGTAAATGATATCCGTGCGGTGCTCGTCCAAAGGAATCAAAATATTCCCCACTACCATTCTCGTCAATGTAGATAGCGGTCCAATGCTGACCTAGTTTGTTTGCAGGATCCGTGTTTACGATAATTGCACACGGTCTAGGTGCGTGCCTCGGTAGTTGATTAGAAGCACATACAAGCCGAAACACATTCTTCTTGTGGCTGGGGTTCGATTTCAAGCATCTCAACACTTGTACCGCATACATCTTTGGAATTGGTATGCACCTAGGATTTATTATAAACAGGTTGCATAATTATCCTCTGTCATAAAAATTTTATTCTAATAGAGGACACAGACATGTAAAGATAATGAGAAGTGTTTTATAATAAAATATTTTATTTAATTAATTTAACCTGTTAACATGTGTCAAGATTATTTTTATTTTATAGAAGCGGTCTGCCTTGGATTTTTTTTTAGTTAACATGTATCATATACGTAAAATTTCGCGACGCGAGGATTTCGGCGATCCCACTCCAACCCTCCCCGAGCATAATCGAGATTGTAAGACAGGTGTAGGGTGTCGCAACTTGTTCTCGGGTCTTTCCCCCTTGTCGTGATCGCAACTTGTTCGTAGGCCTTCGTGTATTATCGTGGTACTCTTGCCGGAAAATTTGAATTTCTATTATAATAATAAGGAGCCTAATGCTAACTTGTAAGACAGGTGTAGGGCTGCGCAACTTGCTCTCGGGGCTTTGTCCCTTGTCGTGGCCCCAATGGCGGAAAATTTGAATTTGTATTTGTATTTAAGTCTCTGCAGGTTATGGCTGGAAATATGAATCTGTATTATAATAAGGGGTATAATGCTAACTTGTAAAACAGATGTAGGGCTTAGCAACTTACTTTCAGACTCTCGCCCCTCGACCAAAGTTTTAATTTGTTTGTGACGCCATCTATGAGGGGAAATCTGAACTTGTATTATAATAATAAGGAGGCCTAATGCTATCTTATAAGACAGACGTAGGGCTTCGCAACTTACTTACTTTCGGGTCTTAGTCCCTGGCCCCTTGGCAGGGTATTTGAATTTGGATTTGTATTTAAGTGTTTACATTCTGATTACTTATTGCGCTCGTCAATCTTCTGGTAGAATCGGTTATCTTTGAGGCTGCGCAGCCGTCTTTGGAGAAAATACCTCAGCCATAAAAAAGGAGTTTAGATTTATAAACATGCCCCTAGGGAAGATGTTCGAGTGTGGTTAGGTCAATACTTCAAACTTCCCCCGAAGATAACCGATTCTACCCGGACATTGACGAGCGCGACAGCACACAAGACCCAAGACTAGCAGCATTCTCAGCCGTCTTAGGAGAAAATACCTCAGCCATAAAAAAGGAGTTTAGATTTATGAACATGCCCCTAAGGAGGATGTTAGAGTGTGGTTAGGTCAATACTTAAAACTTCCCCCGAAGATAACCGATTCTACCCGAACATTGACGAGCGCGCCAGCGCACAAGACCCAAGGCTAGCAGCATTCTCGTTTCTCGTGCGTTTCGCTCTTTAAAGTGTAACTGTCATCAAGTGAGCATTATTATAATGTATTTTCCTGTTTATGAGCCAATATCAGCGGACATTAGAGATTTTACTAACTTGTTAATAAACTATTACAACATGACCAAGATGAATGGAAACGATGACGTGGATGAGCTGAATGTATCTCACATCCAAGGTGATGGTGATGATTCACAGAAGAGGAAGAAGAGCGATGAGGCAGAGGAGAAAGACGAATCACAAAACCATGATGACGATAGCGACGAATCACGGTTCAAGAAGAAGAAGACCGATAAAACATGTGATTAAATAAAAATGATGTTTTGTTGTTTATAATAATAATAATATATTTCAAACGCTAAGCTTTCCTTCAATTTTGTTAATAAACTTGTTTTTCCTAACGGTGTTTGAACCTACACTAACAATGCTGCAGTTAATGCGAAAGTGCGGTTAGATGGGTAGCTACAATAAGTGTGAGAATGGCATTATTTTGCACTCTGTGCGTTCAATTATACTGCTATTTTTTTAATTGTGAGCTGATTTTGTATGATTAAGTTAAATCAGTTTGGTATTTAATTTAATTGATTTGATTTGAGTAATTGATTTGTATGTTTGAGAAAGAGACGAGGGAGAGACGAAAACAATCAACCCCTATTACACAAAACATTCATTAGCTTTTACACCACAAACAACCCTAAGTAGTCGTAGAAATATACCGCTAGGTGGCGCCGCCTCTATTACAGAAAACATTCGCTAGTTTAAAAATATACCACAGATGGTGCCACAAATAAAGCCCTGATTAGTCCTAGAAATATAACGCTAGATGGTGCCACTTTATTACAGAAAATATTCATTAGGCCATACACAACTAGATTACGATACAAATTCAAATTTCCCAACAAGCGCCACGATAGCAGAGTGCAGGCCCTAACACAGGTTCCTATGTTTGTCTTATAAGCTAGCAATAGGTCCCTTATTAGAATACAAGTTCAAATTTCTCGCAATAAGAAGTAATCAGAATGTAAACACTTAAATACAAATCCAGATTCAAATATCCTGCCACGGGGCCAGGGGCTAAGACCTGAAAGTAAGTAGGTTGCGAAGCCCTACGTTTGTCTTATAAGTTTCCTAGAGGAAAATTCCAGATGCTTCCTATACAATAAAACAATACTGCAAGATTACCATTCGAATGTGTGTGGACCTTATACGTTAATGTTTCTATATTTTAGATTACATAATTTACCTATGTTTGATTTTGTAAAAACTTTTTAGTCATGTTTAATTGTAAATGACGAGATAATCAAATTATTGTTTAACACCTGTTACCCAACCATTCTATTCTGGTAAATAAAGAGATTTTTTAGTACCTTACTTTTTTAATTAAGAGTTGCGTAATATCAGATGAACCTATTGTTTTTCTTTCTTTTTAATTCAGCATGTGTGTTTTTAACAATCGTGTTATAAAATTTATGACTTTAGCGTTTTAAGGAAATTGTGTTACTCGGTTGGTAGATTATTAAAATTAACAGGTGTATATAATTACACAGTAATTAGTTAAAAGTAAACATGAACTGTGGTTTCTAACTACATATTGTTGTTGTGGAATTTAAAACATGTAATTATTATATTCCAAACTTTTAATGCGGATATAAAAAAAACAATTTGCGTCTGTATGTATGTATGGACAACATATATTATTTTGTTCAAACCGCTTTGTTATTAATTACTTTAAGGGAAAAGTAAATACGAGTTGCAGTAAGTGTGATAAAGATAATTAGGTTGTTTGTATATTTACACTCTAAAAATTAATTATGGGGAAATCAATAGCTAGTTTTACTTCAACTATTCATAAACGTAAAAATAGAAAGTGCTTTAATTTGATTAGACGAGTAACACAAAGCAGTGACTATCACTCGTGAATCAGTCCCTCAAAAATGTTCTTTCAATACAGAGCTGGTAAGTGTGCTGTTAACTTTTATTTATTTTATTTACTTGTACAGATTTCTAATTACAGTTATAAAACACATCTAAGTCATAAAAATATTAAGGTGTACAATATACAACAATTTAACGAGCGGATGGATATTAAACATGTTTCAATGCAATCAATGCAGGTAAAACAATCAGTTTTAATATTCGTTTAGAAAACAATATTGTAATAACTGTTATGTAATTAATTAACTTAATAAAACATGTTTGTTTCATTAGAGAATAATCTGAATGACCGTAATTTTTTTTTATAACTCACTGAGACTTTTTTAATTATGATATTTACAATAAAAATAAGTGTTCTATAATTAAATTTTACTGTCATTCAAATTCCAAGATCAAACCCTAATACAAGTTCATACACCTGTCTTACAAGATAGCAATAGGGCCTCCTTATTAGAATACAAATTCAAATTTTACTTCATGGGTCACGGGCTAAGTCCCAGCAGTAAGTTGCGAAGCCCTATATAAGTCTTACAAGATAGCATTAGGCCTCCTTATGTGTATAAATAAAATTTCGTAAGGTTACCATCTGTAGATAGGAATTAAAAGAATACGCACAATTGCCTAACCTACAGGGGCTCCCCATCAAAAGGGCTCTTAATACAAACAAAAATAATCAGGGTTCAAATTCCCATCATGGGTTGAGTGTGCCCCCTCAAGTAAGCGAGTAAAAACAAAAAGGCCTTAATTAGGGATGAAAATTCCATCAAGGGGTTGAAAAAGGCCTCCGAAAAGAAACCATAGGGGTGAAAATCAAGGGGTTTAAAAAGGCCTCCGAAAAGAAACCATAAAAATAAGGGTGGAAAATACGGGCTCCCACGTGGGGCATCCTTGTGACGTCAAAATTCAAGATGGCGTATGGTGCCTCCCTTCTACTCACGTCTTTACGTAGGCAACTAAGTGAACCATCCTAGAATTGAATATCTGCCGAATTTTTCGTTTGTTCTTTAACTCCTCCGGTAGTGCAGTGGCAGCGCGTTTGGTTGATGTCCCGGCGTCAGGTTCAAGACGCATAATTTACGAGGTTTTTTTATCTTATCTTATTAGACGTGTTACGGCATTTATGGCCATTTGAAACGATTTTTGAAAAAAATTTGGCCCTTAGGTAAAATTTTCGAAATCTTTTTTGCATTTTTACACATTTGAGCCATTTCTGACCATTTCAGATAAATTTTTTGGTGAAAAGTAGCAAAAAAAACAGTACACTAGTTATAAAACACATCAATTTCTTTCAGTTTTACTTGTGCTTGTTTAAATTATCAATTACATTGTATTGTGTGGTCATGTGTTGCATATATCAGATTTTTTTTAAATGCAGGTTATGTTATTAATCAATAAATAAAACCTTTAGTCAGTTGCAAAAAATATATGATTAGTTTCAATTTTAAGCAAAAATTATGTAGCCTAACACATTACATTAATGCTATTATTATGCTTTTCCCACATGTTCGCGTAATGAAAAACAAATCGCTTTAAATTACATACAAATGTATCCATTAACTTTATTAACGGCACCAAAAGATTTAATTTTATTACAATACTTTTTCATACTTATAATTCATAGTTCAAAATTGATATTGATTGTTTAACAATATTGACTGAGATGTGAAATACAGGCTCATGTAGTCAACATTTTGTTAAACTAGAAATACTCAGTGCAGTCAACTTATTTATAAAACTCACTATTTGTTGGAAGTAACCGTAATCTGTTTCAGTTCCATGCCTATGAAACGGACAAATACATAAGAGTAGTAACAAAAAAAGGCAGCATTTAGTAAATCGTTTCTTAATACATCTATCAAAGTTTAAAAATTCTAACATACGGCCATTTAAAAAAGGCCACGCCTTCATTCTACATATATACAACTTTATATGAAATAAAAACGAATATTGATAAAAAGTATGTAATACGCTTACAAAAAATGGCCCATGTAAAATATTTGACAATAAAAGATTTTATACGGTAGCGTGATTCTAAAAATTAAATTATAAAAATACTATTAAATAAAGTAGTGATTACATCTATTACAATAATTTACTGAATGTACTTACTGTTCAAAAAACACGTGTAATCAAATGTCTGCTTAAACTTATTCTTTAACACATACGGGCGCACACATGCACGCGCACGTACCCATGTACGCACCCATGCACGAACTCACGTACGCATCCACCCACGCACGGACGCACCTACACACACTCCGCGCACACGCCCTCGCAGGACACACACAGCCACTCACGGACACACTCAGACACACACAGCCACACACGGGCACACGGACGCACGCACTCACACGCAACAAGTCAGAAAAGCAAATGCATCCCTACCGCACGCGACCAGTTCTATCTAACGGTTTGCTAACAAAATCCTTCGTATCCTATTACTCTGTTTGTTGCCATCTTTTGCGGATCTTTCTTTTTTCAGCTATTTTTATTTAATTATTATTGGACACGTTTCCTTAACTTTTGTTTTATTCGTATCGGGGGTTGCTTGCCAAGCTGCCTTCTGTACAGCTTGGGTAAGTTGATCAACCTCAGTTTCTAGGTCTTTCTCCGATTTTAAAGGTATCCCCAAGTTTATAAAGTCATCTAAACGAATTTTGAAATCATCCCAGTTAGTGTTTTTGCTGACAAGTGTTGGTTGTTTCCGTACAATTCGGGAGTCTATTGTTACCAATGTGGTAGAGTGGTTAGAAGAGAGATTCAGTGACGACTCAGTTTTGCTGTTTAACATGTATGCCTTTTGTGATACAAAATCAGTGACATCGGGTATTTTTCTACGGTCGGTTGGCCAATATGTAAGATGTCCTGTCGATAGATACTGTGGATTAGTGTTCTTCTTTGTTGCTAGTGATGCTAGTGTTCTTGTGGATGCTTAGCATTGAAGTCGCCTCAGATATGAATTTGTTCCTTCGTAGTTTGTGATAGGCAGCAAATGTAAGATACGCATTGCCTTCAAATCGACCTGGAAAATACTAACCAAAACCAAACCATATGTATGAAGACCAGAATTTCAAGAGTTGTGTATACAACCTACCCTGCGAATCCGGCAGAGCATTCATCGGAGAGAGCAGTAGACCACTGAAATTGAGAACTCAAGAACACAAGAACAATCTCCGCAAGTGTAGAAAGATCAAGAATGGCCGAACATACTTGGAACGAAGACCACCACATCCAATGGGATAACATACAGATAGTGGCAAAAGACGTGAATACAACTCGCCGGAAACTCAAAGAAGCCACATACATCACACTAGCAGAAAATGCAATAACCCAAACTAGTGTCGAAATGAAACCCATACGGATCCCAATATTTGCAAGTGAAAGGTACCAAAGTTCGAATCTGAGAGTAGTCTAGTGCATGGGAAAAAATAACATATGAATTGGACTCATGTGCGAAAACAGTCTTTTTTAGGATTAAGCCTGGTGACGGGAGCAGTCCGCTTCCGAAACGTCGCGCTATAAAAGCAAAAACTGTGGAAATTGGCCGATCAACTCAACTAATATGAAACCACAGTTACAAAACACTAAAATAAGCCAACGTTCTCAAGTCATTAGATAATTCAATAGTTACTAATTAAAATATCTTTTAAAAGATGGCCCTTCTGTTGACTGCATCCCTTGGTCGTTTTATTATGTTTTTCCTCACGTTTCCAAGCATCTTCAGTGTTATCGTTCCACAAGCGTCTCGTATTCTATCTTCTGTATTTTCGTTTGTAGTGGGAGATGCGACATATACACGTTTCTTAATATATGTATCCATAAGAAGAAATCTAATGGGCGAAGATCCTACGACCTTGTGGGTCACAGGATAAAACCTCCACACCCAATCCAGTTTTAAGGATAATTATTGTCTAAAAATTCACGTACCTCGCGGTGGTCTTGTTGCAGCCACATGTTTTGTCGTTCATAATTACTAAGCATATAAAGGATGTTAGACGAAACTTCTTGGAGGAATTTAATGGTGCGTATTGTGACGATTTACAGCACCATTGCTTCTAAACATAGCCTCGTCAGAAAACGTAATATAATATCAGAAGTTTGGATTAATGTCAAGTTGAGCAATAATCCCCTGGCAAAGGTTTACTCGTCTTTCGAAACAAACAAAATGCACCTGCGTACCACACAAAATTAAAAAAACACCGAACGCATTTCAATAGCTAAGCTATCATCATCAACGAACCCAGTCGACCGTTGATGATGATACCTTAGCTATTGAAACGCGTTCGGTGTTTTTCAATTTTGTGTGGTACGTGGCTGTATTTTGTTTATTACAGATCCTGCCACAGTTCCAGATTTGTCGAGGTCATTCTTGTGTAATTCTTGGTGTGATCCATTATGGTAAGGATGATATTTATATTTTCTAGGTGTCCGATTGACAGTTGATTGTGATGTTTCTTGGTTACTGGTATTTCTATTTACCACACTGTTACTACAATCGAATCTCTCTTATCAAATTTTCTAAAGTGAACTGAGTGAGTTGGGCCGAGCAGGATTCTGTATAACCCTTGAGCAAGAAGACAATTTTTTTCAGCCTCTTCCAACACATAAACCATGTCAATTAATTCACTTTTAAAATAATCCAATAATCGCAAGAAAAAACCTATGAAATATTATATGATATAGAAAAATTAATATAACTCAAAAATAGTGATAGGACATACTTATGAAGATTTGTGTACTTTTTGATTCTCTTTAGCATAGCGTAAAAATATACAGGGTGTTCTATTTAAGAAAAGCGATATTTTTTAATTTCAAGTTTCGCAGGTTTGAACATACAGTTATAACACCCTGAAGCATTTATCTCTAATATTTCTTCTTCAGAGTATATGTTTAAGCTTGGTCTTCCTTGGTTTAAATATACGTTTTCCTAACAAAACAAGTTACATAATAATACAGTTATATCCGTACATGCCATTTTTTGGTTAAAATTGTAAATTTGATATGCATGAAGGCCATATAAAAAAGTTTATAATTGCACGTGGAATCCAAAAAAACTCTATTAAAAAATTAAAAAATAGTAATTTTGTCTTTATTTTTTTTTTAACACTGTACAGTCAAGAATAATTTTAAAATTCGCCGGTGGGAGGTGCAATAACAAAATTCTCATTTTATATTGAAATTAGTACAGTACAGTTCCAATAATATTGAACGCAGTATTTTGCTTAAAATTTTATTCACTTAAAGTCTTAAGGTCAATTTTGGAATTAGTTTCTCTAGAGTAATTATATATATATAATACAATTAGAAATTAAATTTTTCTCATCATAAAGTATTAATGGAACTTATTATGCAAATTACTCTGTATAATTTTGAGACTGTCTTATTTATAAAAAATTGTGATGTATTGTATAATTTTTTTGTTTTTAATTATTCAAATGAATGACAAAAATGAGCATTTAATGACAGTATTAATTGGTTTCTCCTGCGATGAATTTTAATAACTGTTCACAATACACACACATGCTTCTATGCTTCGATTGATGGTACAGGAAGCCTTGCTTATACAGTAATTGTCAATTTTTTGTCCTCTCTTCTTTTTAGTTTTGTTTACGAAATTAGATTGGATGATAATGACTGAAAGATGATACACAAAGTACGTATAGAAATGATAGTTCTGTAGATTATAATTAGATCACCGTGTATATTTGGTATAATCTTGATGTCCTACTTGCTGTTTTATACGGACACGCAGCTTCTTTTTGCTTTTTCTCAATAACGCCATTATTTAATAAAAATCTAATAAAAAGAAAAACATTGGGAAAACCCGATTCTGTCTGCTTTAATATCCTTTAAGGTAGATATACTTAATCGTCCTGACCAGTTTATTACCTACATAATTTACATTTGGAATTGACGTAATTATTGACTAAAATTGGTATATTCCGTTTAAACAAACAACTTTCATTCTACTAGAATTGAAAATTATAAATAATTATTGTTTGTTACATAATTAATTTTTTTTTTGTTCTCTCATCTTTAATGACATTATTCAATTTGTGATAATGGTACGTGATATCATTTAGCGGTCAGTAGTGCACTAGTGTGTGAGGCTAGTCTAAATAAAAGTAACGATGAATGGAAAAATAGTTGAAGATTGGAAATTTTAAGGTAAGTTGGATACCTAAAATTTACATCAAAGTTTTTAATGACACCACAAACATCCTCAACGTAAATAGAGGTTAACGGTGAAAATATGGCAATCAAATATACATTTTGCAAATTAAATTTTTAATTATATTGTTATTCTTAATAGTTCTAACAGCAAATGTCATAATTTTTATTCACTTTTCAAAGTTCTTGATAATGATAGGGTGAGTGGGGCAAGTGCAGCCAAGTTTTTATAGAGTGAACTTTGAAAGCTAGTACCAAGCTTAATTCTAAAATAGGGTGATTTCCGATCATATACACCATAAAAGTTTCTTGCTTTTAGATTGTTTCTTTGCAACGATTATATTTCCCACATCATCTCAAATTTGCGCCTGATTTTTTTTTTAATTTGGGAGTGGGATGATTGCACTTTCCCGGTCGATATGGGAAAGAGCAATGTTTTGGCGATATAAAACTGTATATCTGTATATTCGAGAAAGTACAATCGATAAAAAAAAGCGCAAAAAATATGGTATAGTCGTGCCGGCGAGAGGTGTCTTATGACTCATCTTTTAGTAAAGCATGGTTTAAGATTTATAAAAACGTATGTCGTTATTGGTTCATATAGTTAGTAATTTTGAATACCAACAAAATTTCGTCAATGTTTCTAGGTTATTTTCAAATTTAAGCCGCGCTGTCAAATTTAAATAAAATTATTGTTCGAATATCTCGGGGTTTAACAACCTAAGGGTCTTAAAAATCCCCATCCACTCGTAGAAATAAAGTCGAATTTCGTTTAAGGTCTGTTCGCACTTATTCTGGCATGTAAAGTCCACCGAGTGTGGGTAGTCATATGATAAAAGTATATTGTACAACTGTAAACGATTATCAGAACCGAGTCTGGGTCAACAAAATTTCGTTTTGGATTTGTTCAAATTAATTATATCAATAATTTTCAATAAGAAACGAATTAGCTAGCAGTAGGCAGTACCCGAATGAAGTGCGAAAAGGTTGGTTAATTGCGGAGGATCGTTTTTAGTCGACAGATCCCACTGCGTCAAAAGAGTCAAGACTGTAATTTCGTTATCAAGCTACTTATAAATAACTGATTTTGTCATAAATAAATACACTGTATTGGATGTTAAAAATGAAATTTATTATCAGTTAATAATATAACCGATTTTAAAAATCTCAGTTTATAGTTTGTCAATATATATATATATATATATATATATATATATATATATATATATATATATATATATATATACAGGGTGTTTAAAAAAGATGCGACAATATTAAAGGGAGTGATTGTCCAGGTCATTTTATACAATAAAGTTCCTATAAACATAGGTCCGCAAACGCTTCGTTACCGATCTACAGCGTGTTGAAGTTTCATTTAAAAAAACAGTCAAAATTAGATTTTTCCAAAACGGCATGAGATATCATAATGAAATTTTACGCGTGTCAATGGCTGTGGGAGACGCATACTTTGCAATACAACACGATGTTTCAGTCGTACCATTGGCGCACGTATTGGCACGTCACAGGATATTTTTTAAGAAAAAAGTAGGATTCCGCTGATTTCTCTAAAAATAAAAAATATTTTTTAATTCTTTGTTCAATTGTGAAGAAAAAAGCTCTCTTGACTTTTTATCGTACGACGTACCGTTTTTGAGTAAAAAAAAACATTTTAGCGCATGTTCATTTATTACAGAAAAAAAGTTTTAAAAATTAAGGGCAAAAACAAATATTTCACCAAACCAAAAATTTTACCAACCAAAAACTGTTCAAAGTGACCACCTCGAGCTCGGATGCAAGAATCCAATCTTCTCCTCATTGACTGGCGAACTCTCTCAAAAACACCAGGATCTGTTTTAATTGAGTTGCACCCAGCAGTGATTCGATTTCTTAAGTCTTCTACGTTTTCCAATGGAGTAGTGTACACCGAGGACTTCAAATGGCCCCACAGGAAAAAATCAAGGGAATTTAAGTCCGTGGATCGTGCAGGCCATAAGTGTGGTCCACCCCGGACAATCCAACGATTTCCGTATGCTTGTGTTAACAAATCACGAGCTACTTGACTAAAGTGGGCTGGTGAGCCATCGTGCATATACCACATTGCGTCTCTAATTGCTGATGGTACGTCCTCCAGAAATCCAGCGAGCGTGTTTTCCAAAAAGTTGCGATACACCTCTCCGGTAACTCACCCACAATCCCAATCCAAACGTTCAAAGAAAACTGATGTTAAAAACGATCTTCAACAATTTCATTTAGAGTTTCTTCACACCATACATGGTTGTTATGGAAATTCCGTATTGCATTTCTTGAAAAACTCGCTTCATCTGTGAACAGAATCAACATCAGGAGTTGAGGGATTTGAACCATTTTGTGCAAAAGCCATTGACAGAATGCAATGCGGGGAGGAAAATCAGCAGGAAGAAGTGCTTAAACGCGTTGTGTATGGAATGGATACAACAAATTTTCCTTAAGAATGTGCCAAATAGTCCCATTACTTACATCCAAAGCGTCAGCTATTTTTCGAGTAGTATACAACCGCCTAGCTTCTAATGCATTCCCATCAGCAAATCCATAAATGTAGTGCATGTCGGTCATCTCGGCATTCGTATAGCGATTCATGATAAGGAACTTTAACAAATTCGATACATACCAAATTATTAATCACGAGACTCATTCAATATATCAGTGATATGTCAGTGACGAATACAGGAATGTTTAAAAATATGTTTGTACGCATGATAAATGGACATGCACTAAAATGTTTTTGTTACTCAAAAACGGTACGTCATACGATAAAAAGTTAACAGAGCTTTCTTCTTCACAATTGAACAAAGAATTAAAAAATATTTTTTATTTTTAGAGAAATCAGCGGCATCCTACTCTTTTCTTGGAAAATAGCCTGTGACGTGCCAATACGCGCGCCAATGGTACGACTGAAACATCGTGTTGTATTGCAAAGTATGCGTTTCCCACAGCTATTGACACGCGTGAAATTTCATTATGTTATCTCAAGCCGTTTTGAAAAAATCTAATTTTGACTGTTTTTTTTAAATTAAACTTCAACACGATGTAGATCGGTAACGAAGCGTTTGCGGACCTATGTTTATAGGAACTTTATTGTATATAATGACCTGGACAATCACCCCCTTTAATATTGCCGCATCTTTTTTAAACACCCTTTATATACAAGGTGGGCCACCACCAACGCGTCGGTCTCTAGCACCTAAACGACTGAATTTTTTCAAAATCTGTTTGTGCGAGAATATGTAGGACTACAATCTAAAATTAGTTTGATTTATACAGGGTGATCTACAAACTTATTACTTATCAAAGTTATATTATTTTAAATGGAATACCCTCCTTTTTAATTTTTTTTTTTTGAAATAAGGTGAAAAACAAGGTAGACTTATTATTAAATATTTAACATTTTTTGAAAATGTAGGGTTGTCAAAAAATTCAAGGTATTTTTCGATTCAGAAAAGATGAGACAATCTAATCTAGGTCATCGTAATAAGGATATTTGGAAGTACGTATTCTGTTGTTTATTGTTTCAAATCATAATTTATAAAATACAAAGAATAACGCGTAAAGTTAACAAACCTCAAAGTTAAATATCTTTGTTATTTTAAATACAACGCCCAAGAAATTTTTATCGGAATGGAATAGTCTTTTGACAATAGTTCGAACTGTATTAGGGTTCCCTTTACCTAACTTCAATACTTTTCGAGAAATTAGTGTATTTGTTAGATTTTTAGAAATTACGCCATTAACTCATGTCGATCAGTTAGAATTCTGTGATTTACAAAGGTTACAAATGTGTTAAACGGTTTTTGGTTTATTAAGGTTATCAAGGTTATACGGTTGCTGGTCTTGAAAAAGACCGTTTTACATTATGCACCGAGAACCTACTGCTGGATTTGTCACTACAGTAAATGTTCAAACTGATGACCGTCTTCTTGAATGCATAGTCTAATTCTTTCTTCCAAATTTTGTCTGACTTTTCTTAACATATCTGGAGTAATTGTGTCCACCGCATTTCTAATTCTCTCTTTCATAGTGTCTGCAGTAGTACCAGGAATATTGTAAACAATATTTTTAATATATCCCCATAAAAGTAATCTATTAGAGTAAGACAAGGCGATCTTGGTGGCCAATGACATGGTCCGTTCCTTCCAATCCATTTATTAACAAATTTCCTAGTTAAATACATATTCTCGCCCAAACAGATTTTGAAAAAAATTAGTCGTTTGGGTGCTAGAGACCAACGCCCACCCTGTATATGTATATATATATATATATATATATATATATATATATATATATATATATATATATACACATTGATGTTGAATAAATATAATTATTATTAAACTTAATGAATCTCTGCTTGGGGATAGGGTTTAATTTGAATTTCGTAGGCAGATAAAAATAACATTAAACTTTTTCATTATTATTAAATTGAAATGTTAACGTGAAATCTTATAATTTTATTTCACACAAGGAAATGTTCCAGTGTATAATTTAATAGTTCTTTACAATTATTTTTTTTAACGTGTACCAGACTTTTGCATCAAATACGCATGCGTTGCGTCCTTGCTAAATTAAATGTGTAGCTTGTCAAAATTCCAAACAACGATCTATTCTTAGTAAGTACAATTTTATTTTAATCAAAATTAGTAGAATTATTATATTTATGATTACCCTTGTTCATTACCTCTCCAGATATTGATATACGTCGTCGCACAACAATTATACAGAAATTGAAAAAAATATACGTACATACGGGACATCAAAAGAATAATCAATGCAATATATTGGGTTATGATAATAAAATAAACTCACATGTATTTTCGAAATTTCCATTACATGGCCACCTTAAGCTTGTTTCATGTTAACATTGGATGTAAACTTCATTCCATCTAACGATGATGCTACCTTTCTGTAGAAATTGGTACTGCTTAATTCCCATACATTCATCCAGCTTCACTAACTTATGGTAAATCTTCTTTGCGGTAAATACGTTGCACTTGGGTAATATGCTCATTTTCTTTTATAGTTGCACTGTTATTTTATTTGGATATTTAAATATTTATTTAAATATTTATTAAATTTTCGAAATAATCTTGTGACTTATTCTTTTCTAAACTTTTATTTTAGATACCGATTTGAAGTTAAAGTTGTTTTATAACCTCAATTACTTTTGAGAAAAAATAAACATCACATCCAAAATAACAGACGAATTTTATTAAAATAAAAAAATTGCACATTACCCGATGTTGAACAAAATTTCGAAATGAAATAAACCAATAGTGACGAAAATTATAACCGGTAACCTTAGTTTTTTAAATTTTGTTATATGTTATATCGATTGTTTCTGAAATCTCAGACTCTACGATGCTCGCGGTTCACTTCCGATAATGTTAACGAAAATTTTAACTTACATGTTTACAAATGCACTATTCGCACTATGACTTGTTAGCCACCAAAAAATAGAAGAGAAGAGAGTGAGAAATCAGGAGACTAACTTCTCATACCATAATTTCAATTTACATTACATCAAAGATCCTGACATTCGATTGGTCTAAAAATTAATTTAACTAAAACATAAATTATGCCATAACTTTTTCAAGTCAATTCGGATTTGATTTTTAAATACATTTTTGAACTCAGGACAAAATTCTGCATAAATAGACCCCTCACATGCTATAATTCGCTTCATGAATTTACATTTTGAAAATTTTATACCTAAATAATAAATACGTTATTTTACAACTAAACTGATGACATATTCAGCTTCTACATAAAAAACTGTATAAGAATACATTTATCTCTACCCATTTTACATAGTTTTAGCAAAATTTCTATTTTAATACCTTCATTTTATGTACTTAACCTAGCTTTTCTAAATTTATGTTTAAACTACATATTTAAAGTTAATTTCTTTGTATAAATAAGGGAAACATATTGTTATATGCTTTTATGATTTATTCTGAAACTTATCTTGCTCTAACCAATCTATAAATTTGTAAACTTCTTAAATATTGTACTTAACCTAAGTTTATATAATTTAATTTTAAACTAATATATTAAAGTTATATTTCATATTGTATAGACATACAGGAACATATTCCTTATATGCTTTTATGATTTATCTGATACTTATAGTTTCTAATTTAATTTTCACATTTTCATATTGTATTATATTTGTAAGTTTTGTACATAATTGTATTTATATGGTTAATATCACATTGCACATGTAATGTTCAAGTTCTTAGATATGTTTCTAAGGCACTTTAACTTCTTAAGCACTTTTTAAATACTTAATCTAGGATCTATTAACATAACGTCTTCGTACCATAACCCTTTTTATAGTTTGCAGAGTTTTTATGCATTGTACCAATTACTATACATGTTCTACACATTAGAATTATTGTACTCCATGTAATCAATATCTGTTATGTGTTTAATGGCTTAATTATATTGTTTTATATGTGAAATTTCTTATTTATCTTTAACGAAATTGAACTTACACACTAATATGCATCGTGTTGACCTTTTTAACATGCTACTGCTATAGCTCAATGCTTTTATGAATACAACATCATTTTCAAACCCCATGAAGCCTGTTTTGTTGTATAAAAACCATATTTTTATATTCGTATATTATTTTTTCTCATAACCAAATGTATAACTTATTCAACTTTATACGATATAATATTTGAACTCGATAGAACTCTACCCCCTCTATTATACCTATTTATAACCATCTCAATATATATATATATATATATATATATATATATATATATATATATATATACATATAACGAATATAAACCTAAGTACAGCTACAGAGATATATATTAAATATAATAATCCTTTACAATGTTATAAAGTAACTAAGATTCTAATTTTTACTTTAAATTCAAATATTGGATATCTTATAATTAAAAGTCATCACCTTCACTTTCACTATCATCTTCACTCGACTCACCAACATTGATTACTAGAGGTTTTCCCATTTCCTCAGCTCTTTTTTGAACGTCCCATCACTGGCTGATTTCCTTTTCAGCATGTAAAATACACTTTTGCCACACAATAAATCCTTCCTTAGCGATAAAACATTCTCGTCCCTTAAGCCCTATCTTGCAATGTTTTTGTTGTAATACTGTTTACAATTTGCCCATATTAACTCGATAGGGTTGAATTGGTAGTGATACGGAGGTAAACGTAAAATTTGATGTCCCCATTGATGAACGATTTCATCAATTGCATATATTTTTGGAACTTAAAAATTGAAGATCTTCTTTCTTCCAACTACTTGAAGGTAAATTTTCTACTAATGTAGAACGATAACTGGCATCGTCAAGAATTATCAAACTTGGTGTTTCTAAATTTGGTAAAAGCTGTCCTTGAAACCATTTTTGAAATAAATCAGCGTTCATATTATCGTGATAGTCTGCTGTCCTACTTTTACTGGAAAATACCAATGATGAATTAGGTATAAAACCATCCTTGTTGCCAGCACTCAGTATGATAAAACTAAAATTTATTCGGTTAAAAATATTTTTAACAAATCGCACTATTTTAATTACCGTTTCCATTCTCCTAGCGGGTTTTTTTTGTGCTTTTTAAATCATTATCATGCCATGATTTTCGAGCGCTTCCTCGACTAAAAATCCACGTCTCATCCAAAAATACAGGATCGTAACTAATTTCACAACTTTTATTAGCAAAATATTTTCGCAAAAATGTTGCTCGAGCACCAGCAATATGAACCTGATAGTAATATGTGAGCCTAAAATTAAACAGTGATTAACTCTATTTCAACAATAATTTCTCAATTATTTACCAGTTGCATGCATGGTGTACATTTTTCGTTTTAAAACGTCTTTCACGTATTCGTCGACATCTTCTGACTTCGACTTCAAACGCAGTCTATGTTTTTGTGGTGAATCCGGCGCCGATTTCCCAGATTCTAAAGCGAATACCATTCTTGCCTTTGTCCCAGTTACGGTTTTCTCGGAAATGCCGCATGCGAGAGCAGCTCGCTGCAACATAATATTACATAAATATAAATTTAAATAGTGAAAATTATTAGCGTACCTAGATGATGGAAGTTAAAGGTTAACTTGGCCCCCCGTTATCGCGTTCCATCTCGAAATAATGCAGTATATTCGTTAACATTACTTGAGTTCGACTTTTCAAAGATTTACCTTTTAATGATATCTTTATTTGCTGCAAATTAAATAAATGCATTCAATCAATTCGAAATACATTTTGCATTATAAACTTACCTCGTAGTAGTGAATATTAATAATAATAGTTTTGAAAAAAACTGTTGTTTACAAATGCAATCGAAACTAATAAATTATGAAGCGAAATATAAATTATTATAACTACAAAACACGATGCGATTATACGAAGCGAAATACGAAAAATAATTTGAGGTTAAATAGCCAAGAAGACATCTGACAGCGTCATGCGCTTTGACTTTAGAATCGACATACGTTTTTAAGTCATGCATTTAAAATATATAGCAGACGTATATTATATAACCCGTCTTTCTTTAAGTGGGAACTTCGCACTAAGATAAAAGAAAACAGATGCATTTCACAATAATAATTATATCCCCATTCTCGAGTCCGTCATGAGATACCTCTCCCCGGCGCTACTATAAAAGCATTTTTACTGCAAATTAATATATTTTCAAGCTACAGTTGACCGAAGCAAACATGATAGCTGAGAGGGCGGAACTAGCGCGGTCGTCTTTTTCAGAGTATATTCAGTTTAAGAATTATTTTGGCGGTAAATTTAAATATTTGAAAATTGGTTCTTGAACAGCAACACAAGTAACTACGTAGAGACCATAAATCTATGCCCAGAGGATATTATTTTCTACTAGAAATATCAAAACTTTTGTCCATACCATGAAATTAGCAGCTTGTATTTGACCTTTTTAGCGTAATGCATTAAGGAATTGAGAGCTATTTTCAGTGTTTTCTATTAGTATTCGTTTATTTTCTTTAATATTATTGTTTAATTAGTCTTTCTTAAGATTAATTGTTTACAAAAACGTTTAACATAAGTAAGTACAACATAAACAAAAAGTAACCCTTTAACCTAAATGCAAACGATTTATATTAAGCAATGTCCTATTCTCTGCAAGAAAACCAATTTATGTTGGAATCTTATTTCCGAGATAGGCAGCAGAATGAAAATGGTGAATGGATTTATTCAGTTTCGAAATACAGGCAGTGTTGACAAGGGTAAATCATCTGTACGTAATCTGTTTTAACTGAAAATGTGGTTGATATACGAGTGTGCATAGAACGTATTCCGAAAAAAATTACGGCAATTATAACAAACAGGTACAAACTTTTAATTATTATTTTTACTATCACGATAATTAATTATTTGATGCATTTTAGGCTTGTTATGGAATGTGTCGAAAAGCACTTAAAAAAAGTTACATTATCGTCCATACAAAATAACTATAATGCCTGATTATGAGGCACACATGAACTACACCAGTGGTTTAATAACTATTTGAGGAATGACGAAATGCTAGATATGTAATTTTTTAGTGATGAAGCGTGGTTTTATCTAACGGGTTACATAATGTCATAAAATACAATATACGGTTTGGTCTGATGAGGCTCCTCGTGAATTTGTACAAGCTCCATTACATCCTACAGAAATTGGTGTATATGTAGTCATGTCAAGAAGATGTATACTAGGTCCAGTATTTTAAAAAAATGCAATTAGAGCTGTGATTCAAAACATTAATCAAGACCAGTTAAAACATGTGTAATAATATGAAAAAACGAATAGATGCTGGTTTAAATAATAATGGAGGCCATAATTTAGAATTAAAAATCCCAAATTAAAAAATGTTTGATCCATTATACTGTAACTGTTAAATAAATGTAACTTTTATTATAGTATGATTTTAAATTTCTGGAAGTAAAGTTTGATTTCATAGGCAGTGGAAAGTATTTTGTTCTGGACATAAATTAATGCTCTCACTGTAGATGGAATTAATAAAGACGTTGTTGATGCTAAATAATTATCCACTATAAAGGAATTCATTCAATTTAATAAACGTTATTACAAAATAAGTATGTATATGAAACAATGCATAACATGTTATTACAAAATAAGAAATTCAAAAATTATGTATGTTATTACAAAGTTTTAAAAACTTCATAATACGTTTGTGTCTAGATCTCGGTCCACAAATACAAAAAATCTTATTACGAAATGCAAAGCAGACAATATATACAAAAGTAACTGTGGGCCACCTGATGTCCGGTCATTCTTACGCAAGAGCCATCAGGGCACATTTTTTGGTTCATTGGGTTCTAACAATTTTGTTATTCGATACATCAGGTGTTGACAAGACTACAATGACTAATTTTTATACAGATGTTTTTCGTAATAAGACAATATACTTAGAAGAGATTTCAACAACAGAGGTCTTAGAAAATGTACTGCTAAATATTAATAAGGTTAAAACTAAATAGTGACACATCAAAGCTGTGGAAACAATATCACGAAATGGTAACCATAATATAAATGTTTTTAAACGCTGAACGCTATGGAGATTGGGACATGCATTTAACCGCTATAAAAATGATGTTGCGCTATTTACATGCCACAGGCCATTTACATTATGCCAAGTCGGCTCAGCTATACGTGCGAAATATGACAAAATTACAAAACACTATGTCCCCCAGTGAATACGATAAATTTTGTAATCTTGGTTGTTTTACGATACGGCGTACTAGCAAATTATGATGGGGTGCTTGGACTGACATGTACATTGAGCAATATCTCATGAAGAGGTTTCACTGATAGCTCAATTGCCAAGTGGACTGTCACAATGCCATACAACGTTGAAATATGTGAAGCATTAGAGATGTTTTGTGGTGTTCAATATGGTCAATTAGAGCAACATGTAGAGCTTAGAGACTCTCGAATTAACAGAGATAATAGAGACTTAAAAATAATTTTACAACGGTTAGAATATCATAATCCTTTTATCGATCATTTCCGCCAACTGTCATGCATATCAACCGGAGTTTTAGCTGTTGAAGGTGTAAATTGTCACATGGCAAGAGAAGCTGGATTGTTGTTAATAAAATCTACGCACGGTAAAAAATTTTCGGACTTTCATTACAAATTTAAAAATAAAGTAAAACCAGTATCATTCGCAACAAAGAACATAAAATTGCACGACACTATGATTTTAGACGTAACAGTTATTTAACAGAATCATTTGTTTAAAAAAAACTATTTTTGTTATGAGTTGGCGCTTTTAGTTCCGTCATTGTTCAGTAATGATTTAATGCGAAAAGGCAATAAATCTAGTTTGATAAAACTGTTGAAACCCAAAACCTGTAATTCTCCAACCGACGAAAAATTGTACGCCGTAGATGGGGGATGGCTTTTACATCGACTAATATGACCCAAGCTAGCAAATTTTGAGCAAATTGTGGATCTGTACATTTCCTGTTTTGAAACATTTTGGAGCAAATACTAGGGTTTTTTTTATGGCTATTGTGATATTCCTTCCACTAAAGATGAAGAACACCGTCGAAGAATAAAAAATAAAATCCCGATCGAAGTCGTTTTAAACAAGTCTTCTGTTCTAACGGTAGAGCAAGGAGATTTTTTATCTCACGAGAAAAACAAATGTCGCCTTATTGAGTTACTGAGAATTAATTTTGAAGAAAGGAATATTGTAATATTAGAAGCAAATGGGGATGCAGATCATCCAATTGTGAGCACCGCAGTGAATTTAGCTAAAAAGGAAACAGATTTGTCGATAGTTTTGATGGGAGAAGACACCGACTTAATAGTACTGTCCGTTTTGGGACAAAACGTACTTAACCTTTACTTTAAAAAGGCTGGCCGCGGAGACGAAGATGAAATTTTCCATATAGTGGATGTTTGCGATAATTTGGGTTTATCTCCTCTATACACGCAAATAGCGGATGTAATACCAGTTCCTACCTTTGTAAAAAAAAGGTAAATCTGCAGCACTAAACGTCCTAAAAATGCACAAATCCATGCACGAAAAATTGTTAGTATTTAAAAAGTTTCATACTGATAAAGAACTGATATTAAATATTGGGCATGAATGTATATTGTTAATGGATGTATTATAAGGCAACCTTGACGTAAACGAAGAAAGGTTTAGACTGTGTAATATAAAAATTGCCAAACAGACATTGCAAAAACCATTTGATTTGGATGTCCTATCGCTTACAAGAGATGCGCTAAATCAACATATATTGAGGTAATAAACGGTATTGAATATTTCTGTATTATAAGTGTTTTGTAACTGTGGTTTCCTATTGGTGGAGTTGATCGGCCTATTTCCACAGATTATGCTTTTTGAGCGCGACGTTTCGGAAGCGGACTCTGCTTCCGTCATCAGGCTTAGTCCTGAGAAGGACTGTTTTCACACTTGAGTCGAATCCATATGTTATATATATTTTTTTCCCAAGCACTTGGCTACTCTCCGATTCGCACTTGGTACCTTTCACTTACTAGTTTGACACCTTTACCGCTGAGCCACTGAGTAATCCAATATATATCTTTTAGAACTTATATATATATATATATATAACTTTTCGTGGTTGCGCAGAAGTTTATTGCGCATGTTGCGCCGTAACTTCTTGCGCAGGTGTATTGCGGTTAAGCTCTTCGCGCATTATTGGAATCCATATGGGTATCATTTCTACACTATCTTGGCTTATTGGATTGTCTGCTAGTGCGATGCATGTAGCTTCTTTGAGTTTCCGACGAGTTGTGTTCTCGTCCTTTGCCACTATCTGTATGTTATCCAATTCGACGCGGTGGTCTACGTTCCAGACATGTTCGGCGATTCTTGATCTTTCTGTTTCGTCCTTGCGGACGTTGTTCTTATGTTCCTGCGTTCTCACTTTGAGTGGTCTACTGCTCTCTCCTATATATGCTCTGCCGCATTCGCATGGTAGGTTGTATACACAATTCTTGGAATTCTGATTTTCATTGTATGGGTTGGTTTTGGTTAGTATTCCCCTGAGCGTTCTGGTCGATTTGAAGGCATTGCGTATCTTGTATTTACTGCCTATCCTTCGTATTTTGTCTGAGGTACCTTGTATATATGGTATTACCGCAGTATATTTAGGTTCTTCTTTTTCGGTTATCCTTTCCCTGTTTAGGTTAGGTGTTAGATCGGGGTAGCCATTTTCTTTGAGTGTTCTAGCGATATTTTCAATTTCTCTATTCAGGTGCTTTTGTTTTGAGCATATTGTTTTTGCTTTATCGTACAAGCATTTTGCCACGGCTAACTTCACGTTTTTGTGGTGATCGGAGTTGTAGTGTAGGTACCTCCCCGCCTGGGTAGGTTTCCTGTATACACTTGTGAAAGTGTTGTCATTCCTGTGTACAAGTACATCCAGGAATGGCAGTTTGTTTTGTTCCATTGTAAATTTTATGGAGGCTGCGCGGCTATTTAAATGATCTAGGAATTTATCTAACTTATGCTTGCCGTGTTGCCAAACTACGAATGTGTCGTCCACGTATCTAAGCCACATTCTTGGTTTCTCTGTGAATTCGGGTATCGCGTGGTCTTCAAAATCTTCCATATATATATATATATATATATATATATATATATATATATATATAAACTTTTTGTGGTTGCGCAGAAGTTTATTGCGCATGTTGCGCCGTAACTTCTTGCGTAGGTGTATTGCGCTTAAGCTCTTCGCGCATTATTGGAATCCATATGGGTTTCATTTTTACACTAGCTTGGATTTTCTGCTAGTGCGATGTATGTGGCTTCTTTTTGCTAGTGCGATGTATGTGGCTTCTTTCTGCTAACGCGATGTATGTGGCTTCTTCTATTGAATATGTAAAGATTTCAACTAAAAAACATTACAATTTTAGGGTGTACCATAAGATCCAAGTCTGGCTCGGAAATAATGTTTCTGCAATAGAATTTGGGTGGCAAGTACGCAACAACGAAATGTTTCCAGTGACTATGCAACAGTCTCCAGCCCTCTCAGACATTTTAAATCTTATTTACTGTAAATGTAAAAATGGACGCCAAAAAAAATGTGTGTGTTCGGAAGTAGGACGCTGCTGTGCCATGTGCCAAAACTGTCATGGAATAGACTGTAAATACGTGTGCATTATTGAAGAAGACATTTTAGATGTATAAATTTTATGTATACCTGTATGTATTAAGCAACAATCCTCAAAGTGTTTTCCTATAATTTGTTGCAATTTCACATTTTTATTATTTTCCTATTTTCGCTCGTTATTTATGACTATTTCGTTAGGGTTTCGTTAACGAATAAATAAAAAAAAATCGCAAATCCGACTAGCGGTCACTAGACAAATAACGTGTAAAAAAGATTTTCCAGAGCTATACTCCCGATCAACAGGAGCATCCCACGATTTGCTGTGCCTAGCTGTTTGTACCCCTTAAACATAAGAAGCGATATCCTCGTTAATTTTTGAGCTACAGAGGAATATAAAAAAGGAAACTAAAGCTATTTTGCTGTATTACATTTTATTGGAATTTTTTTTGGATATTTTTTATTGTTTATTATTTATTGCAGTCAGTAACCACAATTGAGTTAAAAAATTGAAAATAGTAGGTTTTAATTTTTTTCGACCACTATTCGTTATTTTTTTGCTATTAGTCTGAGGAACCTTTTTTTTGTCCTTATTTTGAGGAATAAACGAAAAAAAATAAATCTCAAATCGGACCAACGCTTACGGTGATTTCCTCGTTTAAAAGAAGAGGCGCTGGCGGCCATGTTTTTCAAAATGGCGACTTTAGCGCACACGCGATTTTTTGGGACTTTCGTATGCTTATTATATACTAAAAGTTATTTAGATTACCACTTAAAAATAACTGTTCGGAAACACTTCCCTCAAAAATTAAGATTTGCCTGGAGTAAAATTGGTTTCCCCTTTGTTAAACTTCTGTAAAATGTTATTTATTCTCTTATCTAGTTCTACATATGTTTTCTTTCTACGCTTTATTGGTAATATTCTACTTTTGCGTATATTCTATTCGGACACAGACTTTTTGACGCCGCCACTTCGACCCCGGCTCTTTGCCCCCGCCGGTTTGACCCCGGGTACGGTTTGACCCCAGTCGATTTTACTTTAATCCGTTTTGTCCCGTATTAATTCTTTTATTTTTTATAGTTAATGGCGGTTTAATTGCATATTGTTTGAATTCCGTGATTATTCATTTTATCTGACATTCCATATGAAAATTAAGTTAATTTTAAGTATAAATACACAATTAGCCTTAAAAACGTATTAGTGTATGGAAATACGTGCTTACAGAAGTACCACATTATCATGAATGAAGTAAAATCAAAGAGTAATCAGGAAAAGTCCGCAAGTAATGGTTATTTATATTGCTTTTCGAAGTTTAATTGTGATTTCACTGTTAGGTTTTGGCGTTGTGATAAGTGTGTTTCTTGTGATTGTAAGGCTATAATTCATACGTGCTCCCAAACTAATCGCGTTATTAAGTTAGTTAACGAGCACTCGCATGGAAGTGATATTGGCGAAGTGGAAATATAAAAAAATCGAACAGCAGTGAAACAGCGCGCCCGAGGGATAGCTGAAATTCCATCAGTTATTATTAATAACGTCTTTCAAAATATTTAGGATGCAGTAAAAGGAAAATTTTCCTAATAAACATGCGATGGTTAAGGTGATTCAGCGTAAGAGACGCCAGCTACAAGCTGCCCCTCCCCAACCTTTAGATGTGGCTGCTATAGTAATTCCACACAACTATCAAATGTATCAATTGCCTAACGGTGAAGAAAAACGGTTCCTGTTATTTGACTCTGGTGAAGGTGATAACAGAATTTTGATTTTTGGCCGAAAATCGAATGCTGAGTGGAGCAACCAAATTGAAATTATTCATTTATGGAACATTTCGCATTGCCCCACTCTATTTTCACAAGTATTTGTTATTATGGCCGGGAGAGGTGGATTTGTGTTCCCCATTTTTTATGTACTGCTACCAAATAAACGGGAAGATACTTATCGGAGGATGTTTGAAGAAATTAAGCGGATGCCAAATTTAAGGCCAACATCAATTTCAATTGACTTTGAACTAGCAGTCGTGAATGCGATTAAAATTGTTTTCCCGGATGCCGAAATATTTGGATGTTTTTTTTTCACTTAGTAAAAAACACGAAAAGAAAGTTGGCACAAGAGGGACTGACGCAATAGTACAATAACGACGCAGAATTTTCAGTAGCTGCTAGGAAAATTGTTGCGTTGGCATTTGCACCTCTACGTTCACTCGAACAGGCCTTCGACGAATTATCGCAAGAAACGCCAGCTAATCTTGAAACTATTTTGAACTGGTTCGAAGACTTATCTGGGTCGACCAAATCGCAGAGGACTACCTGTTTTCCCTCCTACAATGTGGAATGTTTATGAGAGGACGCTTGCTGGTAATGACCGACCCAATAATTTCGTGGAAGCCGCCCACAGGAGAATGCAAAATGAACTTCGTGTAGACCATCCAAGTATGTGGAAGTTCATTGATGGTATACCTAAAGATCAGTCGGGCCGTGATATGCATTATGAAGCGTACGTTAGAGGTGGAGGAAGCGGAGGAAATATATTCAAGCTGATCGGCGAATACTTCATATTGTTCAGGATTTTTTAATAGAACGACAAATGAATATCTACGCGATATTGCACACAATTTTTTAATGCATTAATCGAAATGTGTCTTTTACTTGATATGAATTTACCTACGTAGTTTTATTTTTTATTTATTGTAAGTATTTATTTAATAAGAATATGTTTTACTACATGAATGTACTTTTATCCTTAATAGGAATGTATTTGTTTACTAATAAATTACACCGTTTTATTCTTAAATACGCTCAAATATGCTCAAATTGACAGGGGGCAAAGCGTACCCGGAGTCAAACCGACAGGGTCAAGTGGCGGCGTCAAATCGTAATGTGCCGTATTCCATTATAGTATAAAGAGTCGTCTTTTAACGTTTTGATTAATTCTAGACCGGTTGGATTAATTTTGCCTATTATTTTATTTAAATGTGAATGCCAACCTTCTGTCGCGTTAGTTGTTCGATGTCGTTGACCATAGCAATTCCAAATTCTCTCGAAATTATTGTTGTCAAGCCATTCTTCTACAAAATAATTATTATTGAATAACTGTATTTGAGGCTCTTCTGGCGACGACTCCATAATCGACAGCCATCCGTCGTCAATTTTTTCTGGAGGTATATAAGCTAACGCCGCGCACAGTTTCACGTCTAACCGAACAGCTTCACGATTTTTATGCATATCGACGAGTCCTAAATGTTGCACCTTGCCCCACAAACACTAACAATGAAAATTGCATCCAGAAACAATAGTATGTTTGAACGCTTCACGCAGGGCTTGAAGAACAGCACTTTCAAAGTCTATTTTAATCAATTCCGGTAACCAAAAAGGCACATTTTGTTTAATTAGCGTGGAAAGTCGCAGGTATGTTTCATGTTTCTTATTCGGCACCAAATCGTACACGAATGGAAAAACACAAAATTATTTAGTAGTACTGCCTACATCAGCATGGATCGTATACAGCGGATAAAACTGTTTTGGACAGCTCTTGAATGTCCCATTCATGAAAATATATTTACTATCGGCTAAAAGTCTTCTTGCAGTTGGACTGGCAAATATCAAGATACGGTGTTCGTCGTCATCGTCAATCCATAAGAAGTCTTGTTTTAGATTCACGGGAAACTGAATGTCTTCTCTTTTTCCTGGTATAAAAGATGCTCCAAGAACTTTTCGTCGGTTTCGGTATAATGAGGAAGCCATTGAAGAAAATTGTGGTGCATTGGTTACAAAATCATACCCTTCATTCATCATATCTCTCATTTCTCCATTAAATAGCTTAGTAACTGGCGTTAGCTCTACCCTGGCTCTCTTCTTACACTTAAAAGTGTTTCGACTTCCGCCTTGGTCACATCAGGAATACAGTTATGAGATAACCGTCGGTGAACTTCACTACTTTCCTACCCCGCAATCAGAGATCCTCGACACTTTAAAGTTTTTTCATGAACACAGGTCCACACTATGCTATTTATATTTCTTCTTTTGAGGCGATACTTATAGCCCTCGTGTAATAAAGCAATTTTGCCTTTAGAGGTTTCAATATATTCCATTTTATAACAGCCGTGTTAAAAATGGTTATCGTAAGAAAAATTTCAAGACTTATTTTATTTATATCGGTTCTTAAGAACAACCCCTTTTACGTGATTGGGTACAAAAGACTTAATTAATTAATGGGAATAATTATTATTAGTCCAAATAATGTTGCACTAATTAGTGATATTGTTAGTTAATTATCATCGTATCCTGCTTTAAAAATGCCCGATAATATAATCTACCTTTAATGACAGTTTATTGTTGTATTATTATCAACTCAATTTCTTATAAATTTATATTTGGCACAAATGGCAATATCCACTAAAAGCAAAAATTTATGTGGCACATTGGCACAATTTAATGAGATGCCGCAACTGGCAAGACACGGTTATTTCTTTCTACGCAAAATTACCTTCATGTCAAAAAAATCATCGAAATCCGTCAAGCCGTTGTCTCGTAATCTGCGTGAACAAAATGACCCGATTATTTTAATACAGGATGTCCCACTATTTTTTCCTCTATTTCAAGGGCTTATTACTTTTAAACGAATAAAGTTAGACACTGAAATGTTTCACAATGATACAAGTTTTGATTGGACTCATCTAAATTTCTTCTTCACTTCCGGTTAGCCAAAAAACAAAATGGTGGTT
>JARFJB010002146.1:265000-327500 GCA_036346205.1 Vesta saturnalis | reverse complement strand
CACACACAAAAAAAAAAAAAAAACAACACACAAAAAAACACAACCACACACATAAAACAACAACACACAACACCACACCACAACACACACCACACAAACACACACACCACACAACACACACACACAACACACCCACACACCAACACATCACACACACACATAACACACCCACACATTTAAACACACACCCACGACCACAAAAATGATCTTTAAAAATTAAATTTATTATAATATATAATTGATTACATAATTAATATAAAATAATTTTAATAAAAATTAATAAAAAAATTTACAAAACTTATATTAACTTAAAAATCTAACTTAAAATAATTAAGGAAATTCTTTTTTTTTTTCCAAATGTAATTTCCCTTTAATAATTGATTTATCGCCGATATCCTGCAAAACGTAATATCAGGAATTTAAATGATGCTTCTCTCTTATGAACGATAAGTAAAATGTTGTGTCGTCTGTTTTCCCACAATACTGCCATTATGGGATTTTTCTAATTCATGTTTACAAAATTTTACTTTAACAAATTCGCCAATTTTTACACATCGAGAGTTATTTATTTTGTTACAGGGATTTTCAGTCTTATTGTCACTGTCATTAACCTGAGTGTGTTTTGAAGTCTCTATTATGGCATATGATACTATCTTCATCAGAAATCACAGAAATATCAGTCCACCTATTTTCAAATCTTCGGCAATTCTTAGCATTGCATGAAGAATACGCTTCATCGACATTGTCCTTGCTTATTATTTCTAAATCTGATTCAAGTATTTCAGGATTTATGACATCAATATCTCAATACTCGCTCTGGATTTCCTATTCTATTTCTTCTACGTCCAAAATTGTTTCAGGATCCATTGTCGTCATCAGTATCGATATATTCTATGTCTGTATAATCACGTTCTTAATAGCAACCAAATTTAGTTTTTTTTTGTTTTATTCAATTTTGTAATTTCCTTGTTTGATTTTAATTTCAAGATTTCTTATAGCTTTTGCATGTTTTCTGTAGCGTGGATGGAAGTAATAACTTCTGCTCTTGGAGCTACTTTCCTTTTTTTTATTGGTCATATTTGATGTTGAGGCTTGTTTGTGTCGGTTGGTGTTGACGGTATCTAAGAGAATATTTTCAAAAATTAGACTATTGGTAGTTTTTTCTTCAGCTGTCATAACCTTTTTGCCTTTCGCTATTTCCCACCGTTTTAATTCCTCAGTATCAAATTTGTATTCAGCAACAGCTCTGTTGGATGGAAAAATGCCAGCTTTTCGAAAATCACTTGAAATAGTTTCTTTTTTTAGATTCTTCAAAGTTTCAGCGAAGAGGACAGTAAATTCTTTCTTCGATATTCGCGACCCAGAATGTTTTGTTTGTCATATGTAGAGCTGTTGATCCCATTTGTCTTTTAACGATTTAAATGCTGATAGATTCCAAAGGTTTTAATGCGTGACTTGTATGAGCCGGTAATTTCAAAATTGTGATATTATGCTGCCTGGCCAATTCAATCACCTTAGATGTCACATGCGTTTCATGGTCTTCGTATACCAATAAACAGGGCGGTTCGGTTCCCAACGCAGGAATAATAATTTTTCCAGGTAATTATAAAAAATGTCACTTATAATCCATCCTTTTCGACTAGCGGCTATAATTTCTTCGTCCGGGATCCTGCTACTCCATACGTTTACGCCCTTAAAAATTCTAAGAGGAGGAGGAGTTTGGCCGTCTGCAGAAACTGTCCCCATACAGGTTATATTTTCTTTGCCACTTCTTCCAGTGGTTTTGGTTGACGGTTTTCCACGTTCTCCAACAGTCTTCGTTTTTGAAGGATTAGTACAAACTCTGGTTTCATCCAGATTCCATAGCATGTTTGGTTTATCTGCTATGTCCAAGGTAGTTAATTCTTACTCTAGTAAGTCAAAATGATCGTCAATGATAAATGGATGTCATTTTCGTGCGGTCATATCCTACGGACCGGGGTTTTTTAATGGATAGTATGTACTTTTTTTAAATTTAAGAAATCAATCTTCGTCAGGCCTATCATTTTTAAATGTCGTCTTGGTTGTAACTTGCCAATTCTTGAATAGCGTTACCTTAATTTAAGTTTTGAATTTGTGTTATTATCGGTAAATATATTTACGTTATGCTGGTATCTTTTTTCTTTCAATAATTAAATTTTGGTTTATTTCGATATTTTCTCTTTAGTGTACCGGGTGAGTTTTTTTTTATTGTTTTAAATGGAAAGTACCCTTATTATACGAGATAGACAAAATATGATGTCAGTGTCCAAGGCTTTTTTAAAGATAAACTCAGATCTAAAAACAAAATTGGATATGTCTAAACGTTTTCGAGTTGAAAATTTTGGGTTTTCGAAAATTTTGAATCACACTCTTATTTATAAAGATATTCAAAATCCGTTGTTCATATCAGATAAATTTGATCGTCTATAGTTTAAAAGTTATGGCATAAAGTTAAAACCACGGCCGAAACTATACTTTATGGAAAATTCTGAACAAGATGCAATGGCGGTGCTGGGTCAGGTGGAAGCTGAGCCAACTTCATCTATATAAATTGTTGTTGGGGTGTCCCAAACAAAGGCTATAAGAATTTTAAGAAAACACCATTATCATCCGTACAAATTCAGAAAGGAGCATTTTCTTAACGAGTATGATAAAAGGAGACGGATTACGTTCTGTCAGTGGTATTTACAACAATGCACAACTGTTGAAAATTTTATCGAATCCATTATTTGGTAGGAGGCTCATATTAGTAGTGATGGAATTTTTAACATCCACAATGCACGCCACTGGTCTGATATTAATAATTATGTAACAGTTACACGAGGAAGGCAGGGGAAATTTTGGTTGAAGGTTTGCTGCTGCTTTAAAGGTGGAAGATTTTACTACTATATTTATGAAGGGACACTAAATTCTAGAAGATATTTAGAGGACATTCTTCGGACTCATCTAGAAGAATTTTTAGATAATCTTCCATTGCAGCAGCATCAGAACAATAATATAATATTTCAGCAAGATGGCGCTCCTGCCCACAATTCTCGAGTGGTAACGGATTATTTATCTTTAAAGTGGTGGATGGGAACTTCAAGACCGATTCGTTGGCCGGCCCGATTACCAGATCTTACTGTTTTAGATTATTTTCTTTGGGTTTTTTTGAAGCACATTATTTATAAAAGAACATCGAGGAGCATTGATGAATTACGTCACAACATCGATTGCAGTTTTCGTCATGTAACTCCAATACATCTTTTAAACGCCCTAAATGCAACAAGATGACGGTGCCAATTGTGTATTGAAAAGAACGGTGCACAAGTGAAACATATTTGTAGATCACTATTTATTCATTATATTTGTTCATTCGTTATTTCATATCTTAATAATTAAAAGTGTTTTATCCTCAGAGCCTACTGTTTCGTCTGCTACGTTGAAAAAATCAAACACGAATAAAACTACTATTATTCAAAATTTTTGAAAACCCAAAATTTTCATTTTTGTCCCATAGTTCGAAAACGGTTAGACGTATCAAATTTTGTTTTTGGATCTGAGTTTATCTTTAAAAAAGAGCCCTGACACCGACATCAGATTGTCTCTATCTTGTATGATAAGGGTATTTTCCATTTAAAACCATCGAAAAAACTCACCTTGTACATAATTACGAGTACCTCTGTATATATCGCTACTGTTTTAAGGGCTATTTTAGCCACATCAATTTTGTTTTGTGCGCAACTCAATGCGAATTGAACACGCTTAATTCATTTCCGTTTCTTCTGCCGTCCCGTTCCTTACGTTATGTTTTTTCAGTTTTGCTTTTCTTGTATGCTCTTATTTTAATAAATTTCGTATCGTTGCAAAAGCGTGGTTGATGACGTCACGAAGTTAACATACATAAAATGGCGTACATGATAATTAAATAAGTCACGTTAGAAATATCAAAATACGTTAAAATTTCATTAAAGTAATTAAATATAAAAACGCAAGCAGTTATTCAAACACAAAAATATTGATTTTGTTACTGACCTATATATTCCAGGTATAAAACATTTACCTCTATGCTTATATCTTTGAAAATATTTCACCAAGCAATAAAATGGCACCGCGCCTTTCTTAACTGAAAAATTTGTATACAAGCTACCAAACAGGGACGTAACCAAAATATTGCCTGATTTTCTTTATTTACTTTAACGTATTTCGCGTTGCTTGTTGAAATATTATCAAAGAGATAATGGCATAGAGGTAAATGTTTTATACCTGTAATATATAGGCCAGTAAGAAAATCGATATTTTTGTGCTTGAATAACTGCTTGCATTTGTATATTTAATTACTTTAATGAAATATTAACGTATTTTGATATTTCTAACGAAACTTATTTAATTAACTGGATGATGTTCTAATAATTTTTAGTAATTAACTTAAATTAGAATAAGAGGCTTCTTTTTTCGTTCGTGTGTTTCTATCCGTATTTAGAATAGAAGACTGATGTGATGGTGTAAATAAGTAGCTACTGAATTTACAGGTTTATTGGCAAAGGGGAGTTTGATGGTGTAACCGAGATTAGTTGGTGCGCGTTCTCGTTTTGAAAATTTTTATACGGGAACGATTTATTCTTTTACAGGGGGTATGCATCGTTCGTGACTGTCTTAGTTAGAAATGGTGGTGGTGGATGAGAGAAATGTTACTTAATGAATCGCTTATCTCGGGACGCTTGTGTAAGATATTTAATTCTTCAGGAATGGTTAGTTTGCTGTAATACTTATTCTTTTATACAGGCGAGCTGGATAAACTAAACGTTTTTATGTAGTTTGATATTAAATAATGTTTGATACTGGAATGTTTCTTTAATCTGGTCTTTATTGCGAAGTGCGATACTAGTACGCGGACACTACTTTCACTTTTTGACCTTGGGAATTTCCAAGGCCGCCCACGTGTAGGACGTATTTTTGACCTTGAGGTCGACCTCGGGTTTGGTTTTGGAGTTAGTCTAGGGGTTGACCCCGGAGTTGGCCTTGAGCTGAAAATTGTATTCTAATAAAGGATTCTAGTCTTGTAAGACAGGAACCCGTTCGCGGGTTTCGCCCCTGTCATAAAAAATTGTATTCTAATAATGGGGAGGAAGAATTAATAGATAAGACATGTAAAGATAATGACAAGTGTTTATCATAATAAAAAGATGTTATTTAATCTGTGTTTATTAATATTTATTAGGGTTGTTTTGATTTTTATCAAGGCTATAAAAACCTAGTCCTTAAACGATTATGTTCTATGCAGTCTTTAATATTGAAATTTCAGCGCTAGCTCAAATTTTTTCAATATCTGAGGTTGGTATATTAAATATTATTCTGATCTAGATAACTGTTTTTTAGAATGTATTTTCTTAATAGGGTTTATTATAAAGGAGACTGCATAATTGTTATTAAAATTATTATTACATTTCTTTTGAGTTACATTTGAGAGTTGTGACCTTTACCTATATACGAATTTTATTACAAGAACATCCTTATTTTTACCTTGAGAAAGTCACCTTCAACATTATACATAATTAAAAATGAGTAATTAACTTGCCATGATTTAAACGATTGCTACCTTGAGGACGTTAAATTATGTGTAGAAGGTCTAAGCAGAAATAAAATGCATTAATACGATAAATGGTTACACATATGCATTATAGTCTGTTTTACGCTTCATTATGTACTCTCTTTAACAGTGCTATCAATTAAAAGTAAAATATTAAAGGTCGACTACTAAATTATATGCTCAAGGTTTAAGTGGAAAATAACATTGCATTAATATGTTAGTTAACGCATTTTAATTAAAAGTAAATATTGAAGGTTGACAGTTAAAATTATGTGTACAAAGTCTAAGCAGAAAATAAATGCGTTAAATGGTTACATTTATGCATTACAGTTGTTTGTTTTACGCTTCATTGTGTGTTTTAGTTTAGGGATGACTTTTTTTTAAAATCAATTGCATTACTAACTTTTAACATATATTCATAGCCATAAAGCTTATAATACCTGTCAAAAGTCCTTATTTTTACCTTGAGAAAGTCACTTTCAACATTATACATAATTAAAAATGAGTAATTAAGTTGCCATGATTTAAACGATTTCTACCTTGAGAACGTTAAATTATGCGTAGAAGGTCTAAGCAGAAATAAAATGCATTAATACGATAAATGGTTACACATATGCATTATAGTCTGTTTTACGCTTCATTGTGTACTCTCTTTAACAGTGCTATCAATTAAAAGTAAAATATCAAACGTCGACTGCTAAATTATATGCTCAAGGTTTAAGTGGAAAATAAAATTGCATTAATACGTTAGTTAACACATTAATTAAAAGCAAATATTGAAGGTTGACAGTTAAAATTATGTGTACATAGTCTAAGCAGAAAATAAATGCATTAAACGGTTACATTTATGCTTTACAGTTGTTTGTTTTACGCTTCATGGTGTGTTTTAGTTTAGGGATGACTTTTTTTAAAATCACTTGCATTACTTTTAACTTTTAACATATATTCATAGATATAAAGCTTATAATACCTGTCAAAAGTAAATACTCTTTATTTATATAGATCAGGGTCGCAAAAAGGTGCTACCTCTAAAATCCTCAAATCTAGGTATTCCATAATCTCCTATGTTAAATATTAGTGTGAAGACATTTTCGGCAGTCAAGACTTTTGGGATGGGCGCACTTCTCCTTATGTTCAAAATTAAGGGCAGTGTAATTATCTGGATTTTCATGTAGGTAGAATTTTGCGACGCGAGACTTTCGACGAAGGCTGTTCAGGCGACACCCACTTCAACCCTCCCCGAGCATAACCGAGATTGTAGGACAGGCGTAGGGCGTCGCAACTTGTCGGGTCTTCGCCCCTTGTGATCGGAACTTGTTCGTGGGCCTTGTATTATAATAAGGGCTCTAATGCTAACCTGTAAGACAGGTGTAGTGCTGCGCAACTTCCTCTCAGGGCTTTGCCCCCTTGCGGAAGCACCATTGGCGGAAAATTTGAATTTGTGTCTGCAGGTAACGGCTGGACATATGAATTTGTATTATAAGAAGAGGTATAATGCTGACTTGTTAGACAGATGAAAGGCTTCGCAACTTGCTTTCGGGTCTTAGCCCCCTGGTCTCTTGGCGGGATATTTGAATTTGTATTTTATATATATATATATATATATATCCTGATAAAAATCAAAACAACCCTATTAAATATTAATAAACACAGATTAAATAACATCTTTTTATTATGAAAAACAAAAATACATCCTACACGTGGGCGGCCTTGGGAATCCCCAAGGTCAAAAAGTGAAAGTAGTGTCCGTGTACTACTTGCAATACAGGAAGTGTTCGAAGTCATGACTTCAGAAAAGTAGATTTTAAAAACGGGCATCGCTTAAGGTGAGAAAAAATTAAATATTCACTTTTGCGTACGTAATATCTACGAACTGGAACTTTTAAGACAAGAAATAATTATCGGATCTTGATCTGGTTGATCGCTTTCTGTCCTACGACACTGCACTTTGTAAGTTGTCTGGAGCAGCATCTAAATATATTTTTGTGTGTAAATATGTAATTAGTATCGTCGGACAACCTTTCTGTCCGACTGTGTAAGTAGACAATGACACCGGGAATTAATCTCCCTTTGTTACGTTCTTCACATGAGGTTTAATCAGAGGTGATCCGTATAAAAAAAAGAAAGAAACAATTTTAACTCACCTCTTGCTCCAATGAAAACCGTTGTTAAGAAATTTGTAAAATCCGTCAAAACGATTACTACAAATATGCAGTATCAAGTTTAAATATGGAACCCAATCTAAAATCAGTCTCCACTGTATGTAATTACTATGAAATCTTAATTTTATAGAGAAAGAATCTTGACCATCTACAATTTCTTACAACGCAAAAATTATCGTTTTTCTTAAAATGGCGTTCGTTACTCACCCTAGACACTAGAAAAGAAGAAGTCACATGTATCTTTTTAACAAATAACAAAATTCGGCCTTATCACGATTTAAATTTATTAGAAATTGAACGCATATAGATGCACTGTTGCCACGTTGTCTAAGAAAAATTTAAAATAGATACTCCTATTGTTCCCAAATTGGAGTGTAAAGTGTGTTGCCTAACAACAGGCATAAGAATCTCAAAAATTGTACTAACAAAATTCAGTTTCTCAAATTACACGTTACAATGCAGTGCTGTCTCTGTTGACAGTCCTGCTCTATAGGTAAATTGGTCCTGGTGTAGTGGATTATCTCCAATATTCCCCTTGTGTTTATCGAGTAGTTTTTCTATTGCCTTAAGTACGAACGACGTGAGGCAAATGGGGCGATAAGCCCTTGTCTGGGACAGGTAATTCATTGCTACACTGGTTTTTAAAATATAGCAGATTCTAGAAATTAGGGGTTCTGGTCCCTCGTATAGCACCGCCTGTAAGATTTTGTCAGGTCCTGGTCACTTGTATTGCTTGGACAAGTCGATTGGCTATTTAATTCTAGCTGTTAGCAAGTCCGCCTTTAATGCCCTGTAATTCTTGGCACGCAATCCCCCGGTTTGTAGCTCATCACGCGATTGATTTAATAGTAGTTCCGAGCCAGTAAAGTGTACCCGAAGAAGTTCAGTCATAGTTTCCTTTCCTGTTTTCTAGTATACCCCGTTGTCTGTCTGGATGTTACTTATCGAGCTCTGGGTTTCTTTGGACAGTATGCTGTACAGTCTGGCACTCTCCGGAGTCTTCTCGTTCTCTTCACAGTGTCTCCTCTAGAATGCCTTTAGCTTTTCTCAGTGCTCTGTTGTATTCGGTGAGGGATGTTCTGCAGGTCTCACAATCCCCGTACGTGTCACCCTTTAAATAGTTTTCTCTGTTCTGGGAGTTTTTAGGTCCACCATGGGACTTTTATGTTTGATATCCTCACAGTTGGAAAGCAGTTACCTTCAAAGGTAGACACAATCGTGTCTGTCAGTGACTCCACATTTTACCCATCATTACACAACCATAATAATAATAATTATACCACTGTAGATGTACGGATTAAGGTATAATAAGTGTGTGTGTGTTGATCACGTGAAGGTTTACAACAGGTTTAGACCGTAAATATAATTGTATTTTGAAGGTTTGTGTACCTTTTATGTAATTACTTAATTAGTGGGTTTTTCCAAAAACAAAGGTTTTCGAGCAGTGAATAGTGAACGGTTATACACGCTCGTGGCAACTTGTCAATGTGTTCTTTCAATACGATTAGCAACAACAACAACACTGTTAAGTGATCGTTTCTGGTTTTAACCCTTACACCTTATTTTATTTACTTTATTTAATTACTTGTACAGATTTTTAATGTTATGCTTCATCACCACCATTTCATCTCGACCAACTGATCTAAACCTGTTGTAAACCTTCACGCGATCAACACACACTTGTTATACCTTAACCCGTACATCTGCAGTGTTATGTAATTATTATTGTTATAGTTGTGTAATGATGATGATGAACATTGGGTAAAGTAAAACGCGGAGTCCTATAGCTGTCTTACGAGATGGAATCGATGTTAGTTTCAAATCACCATTTTAGACTTCAATTTTAAATCTTGTTTCTCTTAATCACATTCATCAACAGAGTTTTAATTAGAACCCAATTAGTATAGAAACAAATTTAAGATGCTGATCTGAAATCAACTTCTATCAAAGCATCTTCATACTAAGTTAAATAAGGTTGGCAGTAGCCGATTTCAAATCAATGTCTTAGACCTGCATCTTGTTTTTGTTTTTGTATTAAATTGAAGAAGGTTGGCAGAAGCAGGTTTAAATTCAACTTCTTAGACTTGCATCTTGTTTTGGTTTGTGGTATTAAATCGAATAAGGTTGGCAGAAGCTGATTTCAAATCAACATCTTAGACTTGCATCTTGTTTTGGTTTGTGGTATTAAATCGAATAAGGTTGGCAGAAGCTGATTTCAAATCAACATCTTAGACTTGCATCTAAGCTCGTTTTGACAGAGATTAGTTTCAAGTTAGTATCTTAGACTTGAATTTTAAGGTTGCCCGAAGCTGATTTCAAATCAACATCTTACACTTGCATCTTGTTTTTGTTTTTGTATTAAGTCGAATAAGTTTGGCAGAAACTGATTTCAAATCAACATCTTAGACTTGTATCTAAGAACGTTTTGACAGAGGTTATTTTCTTACACCTGAATTTTTTTTATTGATTGATTGATTGATTTGATTAATTGGTTTGAATGATTGACTTATGAGGTAGTATGCGGGCCCCATACTATTTCAAATTCCCCGCCATTACAGTTAAATCTATTTTTAAAATATACGACTAGGTAAAGCCATGATCAACCTCCATTACAGAAAACATTCGTCAGTTTAAAAAATACACCGCGATTTTTTACTTTTTAGAGGTTTTTTTGTTCGGAGGTTTTTTAAATATTTACCAAATTTTCGTGACTTGTTCGTAATGCTCACGGAGATAACGTTGGATGACTATTACGGTGGAGGAGTTGGTGGGGGGTGTGTAACACCCAAAAATAGTAGTTAGAACTCATCGAAACAAATAACTTTTTTATGTACACTTTTTCGATATTTCGAGCTCCTTGCGCATTTCATTTCGCTTCCCCGAAAACCAAAAGCATATCAAGAAGTTCTACATTTGGGTAAGTGTTTATTTTTATGCGTGTAATTAGAGCAAAAGAGCAGAAAAATAATGTATGCAAACTACAAAACAGCTAAACACTAATTTATACAAAACACCGAAAGACTAATTTTACAAAACCACAAAATCATCGGCTTCGTTTGTTTTATTATTCAATAACACAATGTTACTTGACTTCTATTGTATTTTTAGTTTATTACTAGTGTAACGGTTATTTAAAATTTATAACGGTTTCTTGCTTAGATATAAAAAAAAATGTTTCAAATAAATATTGTAGTGGACAATTTAAGTATTTTATAAATGTTTCTTCTTTAAAAGCTCCTGGGCTGGTTAACCAAATATCATTTTGTTATTTTTCAAAATATGAAATAATTGTAAATACAAGAAAATCAAATGCCAATTTTAAAAGACTGAATTTTTAAAATATCGTTTTAAATAAGGAAGATATGACGTTTGTTAAAAAAGTCGAATATCTACGACCAGAGGTACCAAATCAAAATTTGTTACTAAAAAGAGTTGTTTATTTCAATGAGTTCTAACTTCCATTTTCGGTTGTTACGTCGTAGTATTTACACCCTGTATACGTAGTTTCAGCTTGCTTATTGAACTAAAAATGAATCAAAATGGTAAAAATTAAAAGTACGTAACAATTTAATAATATGCTTACAGTGTACGCTAAATATAAAAGGATCCGATGGCCACATAGTTAAGTGATCGGACTGGTAGTTCAAAGAAGGAGAGTTCTAACCCCGACAAAGAAATTAACTTTTTTAAATTAAATTACTTATTTAAAATTTTATTTTAATATACATTTACACTTTAAGATGGCGTACTTATTCTAAATGTTTGTACACACGTTATACATTTGAATCTACTTAGAAATCTATTTTAATGCTTTGTTTTAAATACAAGGCGTTGGACATTGCCTACATTAATATTTGAAAGTGCATCTTAAAACACTATTAAAATATGTATTAAACAAAAAGTAAACATCCTTAAGAGACTTGTAAGTTTTGTTTTAGAGTATAATGAAAGTACTGAAGGACATGTATAACATGAAATTAAATCAATTTAATTTCTTTATTATATAATTATATAAATCCGCTAGTACTTTTACATACGTATAGACACTTTGTATGTATACGGGAATGATTTTTATTTATCTTTTATACAAATTTAAACGATATCGGGACATTTTAACATCGAGTAAAGAATTTTAATTCACAAGCGGCGTTCGCTACGTTGAATTACTTTTCACGTGATGTTAATTGCATAAAGAATAGATCAAATTTACATTATCTACACTGTAGCTAAAGTGTAACCTTTGCAACGTATTTCATTGTATAAAATTGTGTTTTATTTGTAAGCACAAAATAAACATTTTTAAAAGATAACTACCGAGTCTATTTTATTTTGTAAAGTAACAACATTTAATCAAATTATGATATAAATGTAAAGTGATTTGAAATTGATAAAAGCATTCACAAATAGAAACTTGACAACCAATTAAAGATCTAACAAAGAAATGGTTTTCGCTTACTAATAATTGTAATTGTTATTATACACTAGAAATGCAACATATACGTTTAATATGGTAACTATGTATGTTAAATTATTGCAATGCTGTTGAATTTCTTTATTATTATTATCATTATTATTACTATGATTATATATATATATATATATATATATATATATATATATATATATATATATATATATATATATATATATATATATATATATATATATATATATATATATATATATATATATATATATATATATTGTAGGATATTTACTAGATTTTATAATTAAACTACCATAGTGGAAATATCTTATGGTTTATTTTCATATAGAAAGAAGAGGTTGTATTGTTACAATGAGCAAATACTAAATTTTATAACTTTGCGTAATTACAGATTATAAAGAAATAACTATAAAAAATTGAGATAAACGCTAATGTGCAAAAATATTACTTCATTTCTTAAATACTGTTAACTGAGTAAATATTTTTAAAAATCATTAACTTCCAAAATTGTTTGCTACTTTTTTGTAGTGTTTAATCTATAATTAAATAATGTTTAAAAATAACTACAGTTTTATGATAATTATTATCATTACACATGTATAGCAGCTTGATCCTTTCCAAAAAATCTAAATTTGTTAAGAAAGATAACGTATTGGCATTGTTTATTTAAGCCTCTCGACGTCATGTGACTTTTGATTTTACTTAATGTTGATTTTTGAAGATTATATTTTATTATTTGCAAATACTTCAACTATAAGCGCTCATGTTTAGTACGGTACACAATATTTAAGTATAAAATTGAATAAACTTAAAAAAATTGAATAATTTGTTGTATTCCAATTTCTAACACTAACGGTAAACTATGTGTAAACTAATGTCTAATTTTATAAATCTGTTACTCTATTATCTTAGATTCCCACATTCAATTCATTCTATGGTAATAGTGAGTTTGGGAATTTGTCTAAATATAAATTATAGCAGTTATAAGGTGTTTCAAAGTTATTAAGAAAAATTTTACATGAATTTTTATATATGCTTTTTATGTAAGTTTTTCTTAGTCTTTTCTGGAGATATTGACAGAAAATCCCAAAAGAGCTTTTAAATGATTGTTTCTAACAGTCTTGTGACGGGTTCTTCTTTTTAGTCCTTATCATTTTTATACCAATCTACCTACATCGATATCGGTCATCATGTAACAACTGTTTGTCCCGGTTATGAAAATAAATAGCAACACACTCATTGACACCTCTTATCCTCATCACAACAGGAACAGTAACGGTAACAGTAACGGTAACAATAACGGTAACAGTAACGGTAACAGTAACGGTAACAGTAACGGTAACAGTAACGGTAACAGTAACGGTAACAGTAACGGTAACAATAACGGTAACAATAACGGTAACAGTAACGGTAACGGTAAAAGTAACGGTAACAGTAACGGTAACAGTAACGTGAACAGTAACGGTAACAGTAATGGTAACAGTAACGGTAACGGTAAAAGTAAAGGTAACAGTAACGGTAACTATAACGGTAACTGTAACGGTAACAGTAACGGTAACAGTAACGGTAACAGTAACGGTAACAGTAACGGTTACAGTAACGGTTACAGTAACGGTAACAGTAACGGTAACAGTAACGGTAACAGTAACGGTAACAGTAACGGTAACAGTAACGGTAACAGTAACGGTAACAGTAGCGGTAACAGTAACGGTAACTAACGGTAACAGTAACGGTAACAGTAACGGTAACAGTGACGGTAACAGTGACGGTAACGGTAACGGTAAAAGTAACGGTAACAGTAACGGTAACAGTAACGGTAACAGTAACGGTAACAGTAACGGTTACAGTAACGGTAACAGTAACGGTAACAGTAACGGTAACAGTAACGGTAAAAGTAACGGTAACAGTAACGGTAACAGTAACGGTAAGTAACGGTAACAATAACGGTAACGGTAACGGTAACGGTAACAGTAACGGTAACAGTAACGGTAACAGTAACGGTAACAGTAACGGTAACAGTAACGGTTACAGTAACGGTAACAGTAACGGTAACAGTAACGGTAACCGTAACGGTAAAAGTAACGGTAACAGTAACGGTAACAGTAACGGTAACAGTAACGGTAACAATAACGGTAACAGTAACGGTAACGGTAACGGTAACAGTAACAGTAACGGTAACAGTAACGGTAACAGTAACGGTAACAGTAACGGTAACAGTAACGGTAACAGTAACGGTAACAGTACTTAAGTTGTTGAGCTGTAATCCATACACAATGTTTAAATTTCATACGTTATTTAAATTAGCAATTTGTTTCGACATACTGAAAACCAAAGGAATGCTCACATCTAAATTTTTATTTCACAACCGCTGAAAGCAACCAGTGATGAAATGCAACTCCACGGTGAATTTCTTCAAGGGTTACCGTTAATTAGCTGTAGAATGTCCATACGCAACTTCGCATACGCGGATCTTGTACTAAGGTATTTTCAATCGTCAACCTTGCCTGAAGATGGGCTTCCTTTACTCGTACGAGTGGACCATATAACTGGTTCAAACGGCATGAAAACATCGCGCAAGCAAATAACCGAAAGGGATAACTAGCTCGTCGTGAAATCGTGAATTTTATTTAAAATTTTGTAGTTACGATAAAACGGTAAGTCTGATGGAATAATGTTTTGGACGCCACCTTGTCTTAATCCGGCTAAAATATACGCAAACGGAAAGGGGTATACTAACAATACAGGGAGAAATACTTGATCCTATATTTTCGCTCGCCACCAACGGTTCCCTGGGTCGATTCTGAAACATAAGCTCCAAAACACCACAATATATCTCTTACTACGAGGCACTTCAACTTTTAAATTTTTACTAAATTCTTCTTGAAAATGAAGTAATCTCCCCACTGTTGCAATCAACTTTAGTTTAGACTATATACTTCAAATAAAACTACCCCCATCCTTATCTTACTTGATATAAACTCAAATTAAAATGTGATAATCAGTCAAGCTAAATCGCTATGCGTGAAATGAATAATAAAAAAAAGGTTAACGCGCATTTGCATCGGTATACAAGCAAACAACGTTTATCTATGTAACCTCAAAATAAAAATAAAATAAGCACATGGATAATTTTACCTTATACCTTTAGGGTGTCGGACTCGCTCTCTTCTGTCCTCGTGATGTCTGGTCGCTCTCCATCAAAATTCTACAGCAATAGCTGATAATTGGATACAATTGCCGTCATCAAGGCTCTACTTCATTTCTTGGAGCATTTAAGTTATATTCAAAAGATCCCAAAATCCGTAAATTAATTGTATAATTATCGTCTTAAAATATTCTTGTTCATAAAATAATTAATTATTTCGCCTTGTTCCGTAGTTATGGATTTCCACCAACGCGCTACTTTCAAGATCTCGCCCAATCACGTTAGATCACAGACTATATAAGCGGAAGCACGACGCGATATTAATTATCTTATTACCTCCGATCATTCCGATCACTTCTATCCTGCATTCGTTCCTGACTTCTATTCCGACCTAGTTGGAATCAAAAGCTGTTATTTCTACCAACCGACCCATCCGGGGTAAGTTATACATTTTCGCTCATATTCACCAGATCACTTTTCCATTAAAATATTTTTTTTTGTCATGGGTAGATTATTAATCGATCCCGTCTGCCATATCACCTTACTTGTACACTAAACACTTACTCGGGCGTATGCTCAGCGTAAACAAACATATCCTAATATAATCCTCGGGAAATACTCCTAAGGCGTACGCCTGTGTCGGTATTTTCGTAACCTTTGCTTGTCTGAAAGGCGTACACCTGTTCATTTTAGCGTCCATCTAATTAACCCAAGGGCGTATGCCCGTTGGATTAATCAATCATATCCTACCGCTATTTCCTATCCTATACACTACCGAGCTGGGTGACCAGTAAAACCTGCAGTCAAATAGTCGCATAATGATCTCCACAATATCCCGTTTCTGTCAGATTATCCTGTTAAAACCATTACACCCGTGACTGTAAGTACATCCTGTATTCCAGTAGTTAAATTAATATAAAAACACCCTATTTTTGTACCCCGAATACTTTATAAAGTATTATAAACTGTTTCTTGAAGAGATAAATAAATTCTTTTAATCTAAACCAATTTCTATGCAGTAAAAATTTCGATTAAATTCTCAAAATAGAATCCCGTTCCTGTATGTTTTCTTTGCAGCGATAAGAGTAAATCCCAAATTGAAAATAACAATATAAACGTTTAATTATACGTTTTAAAAGACTGCTTCTTAATTTTCTTCATCTTCACTATAGTTTACGATCCCATTATTTATTATTACCTTTTCTTGCATAATTAAAATAATTATAGCAAAACCCGGAAGTTAAATTAAAGCTACGTAAATAAAGTGATACCTTTATTTTATTTTAAAAAAAATCGATAAAGCACCGGTTGACCTAGTAAACTATATTTATTCTATAGAAACTCAAAGCCATTGCTCTCGTAAATGCGTTGAATGTTATCAGTTCACATTGTATTCTTCTAGGATAAGTTCGCTTCGTACATCCATATGTTCGCTACTTTAACCGTTAGTACAAATTCAGAGAATGTATATTAAATAAAAATATTAATTTCTTTTCGATTTAAATTGCTAATTAATTGGCGTAGATATATTTAATTACCGAAATATATAAAGAGAATTAGGGGAGATTAATTAGAGTATTTTCCTACCCTGCTTTATTATTAACTATCCGATAAGGTGTGTTCTGCAAATTCTTTATTAAAATACGCAACGTGAAATGAGATAACAATAGTTCAAAACTTCACCACTTACATGTTATCCAGATACACAGACAGATAATGGAGGTTAACCTAACGCTAGCGCTCAACCAAACCGTATTAGACTACGGATGACCGACTTAATCAATGTCTTGCGATTCTTCCGGACTTCGCAATTTTAAACTTCACGAAACATAAACAGTCATAACGCCAAAATTCCTTCAAACCATGCGCGCAGTAAAACCGAAACAATTTTCGTATGCACCATCTATTTTCGTCGTCACTATATTTTGGAAAATCAACCCTAACTTAACATATAAAAACCACAATCGTCTAGTTATAATTCCATATCTATTCTAAATTCTCAGTATTGCGTCCTTACATCATCGTGACTCGACAATCATGATGTAATTTCCACTCACAGTATAAATTAACAATTACTTAAGAGTAGGATTATCCGATATCTAAAAAAATAAAAACTGCTTTCTTTAATTCTTTTTACTACATTAAGCCCATCAGTAGGCGTAAACAACAACTTCTGTATTACGCGACAAACAAGCTGGCACACCTACGGCTCAAAGTTGGAAAAATATTTATGGCAACGGCGTCGCGACAAAAATTAACTCAATTTCAGGTAGCTATAGATTTCAGCCTATTTTTAAACGCCTATATCTCAGGTGGGACGCCTGATACCATCTCAGTTCACAACCATTATAGAGTTGTGGTCTTAAACATTAAGTTAAAAAATCTATTATTGTAAGGATTTGGCCACTTTTTGAAAATAAAATTGTTGCTTTAGCTAAAAGATCAGTATAATCTTGACAATTTTGGCAAGATTCGCTTGTGCTGGGTGGTTGTTCTACCGCAATTAACCAAACTTTTCGCACTTCATTCGGACACTGCCTACTGCTAGCTAATTCGTTTCTTATTGAAAATTATTGATATAATTAATTTGTAAAACAGATGACTACCCACACTCGGTGGAAAAAGTGTGTACATTTTAGATAATATATTAACTATTAAAGCTAATCAAAGTGTCAATTTCAATTTTAATCAAAACCCTAAGAAATATTCATTTAACTAAGTTAGGCTATTTTTACCACGAAAATTAATTTAAAACATGTAGTATATATATATATATATATATATATATATATATATATATATATATATATATATATATATATATATATATATATATACATTATAGCCAGTAACTAAGTGTAAAGTGTTTACCAAATGTGAAGATTTCAAGAAAAAGCGTACGTAAACTGTTGAGTTCAAGAGTACTATCGCACTCAAAAAATTCTGGTACAGCTTGTTACTGTGGACACTTCCAGAATGAAAATTTTGATGTAGACACATTTGTGTATGTAAATCGGACATCTCACGAGTTTCCAATGGGGGTTAAGCATTTGTCAAACGAAAAAAAAAACTTAGTTTAAATTGAAAATATCTGACATGAATGACGTAAGGCGAACAGTGGCGTAACATACAGTTTTAGTTAAGGCGACATTAAAATGTATACAAGGTGATTCTAAAATAGGTGGTCAAAATTTGGGAGCTGATGCAGGATAGCAATGCAAACAAAAAAGTTCCTATCAACTTGGGTCGTAAAACGCACCATTACGGAGATACAGGGTGTTTAGTTTTCAATCTGATTAGTTAATTTATTGAATATTTCCGTTAGTTTTCAATAAATAGCTTTCAAATTTGTAGAATTCCTATAATTCTTATGCCGAATAACGTGATTTATCTAATTTCAATGTATCGTGCAGATGGCGCTAGTTGCCGCATATTTTTGTGGTTAAAAATGACGTAACTTTTTTCTAACAAAAAGTATCAACTTTTCAAAGGCACGATTGGATTCTGCGATCAATATTGCATAAAAAAGGTATACCTTATTGAGCTCGCTATCTGTAACCATTTCCGAATAAAACTCAATTTCACATTTCAATTCTCAATTATTGGTATTATTACAATTCGGAGAAGTCAGTAGAATATTATTGAAATAAATGATTATAAACAGATTTAACAGAAAATATGAATAAATTACCGATAATGGTATCATTTCAATTCTCAACGTGTGCTCCATTTTCCTATATACACTGTTGCAGTCTTCTCATAAGTGAAAATACTACACGATTTAGTCTTTGCTCTTGTACTATTTCATTGAAAGCGTCTTCAATTCGCTGGCGCAGTTCCTCAACAGTTTCAATCAACTGAGCATATAATTTATTTTTCACTTGTCCCCAAACATTGAAATCCATAGGATTGAGATCTGGTGACCTAGGGGGTCAAATTAAAGGAGCCTCACTTCCTCGGCCTATCCATTGATTTGGAAAATTTTCGGATAGCCATATACGACACTGTCGACTGAAATGGGGAGGGGCCCTATCATGCATGTACCATAGGGCACGTCTTCTCGCTAAAGGAATGTCTTCCAAAAGTTCATAAAGTTGATTGAGTAAAAAATCATGGTACGTTTCTCCGGTTAAATTACCTTGGAGAATGCGGTAGCCTAGAAGTTCAGTCGCAAGTGTTGCAGCCCAGACATTAATTTTGAAAGAATGTTGGTAATGAGTAGTTTTTCTGGCATGCGGATTCTCATTAGCCCAAACATGTTCATTATGCATGTTAAACGCTCCGTTTCTGGTGAAAGTAGCCTCATCGCTAAAGATGATATTTGAAAGAAAGTTGGGGTCCTGTTCATGCCTCCTCAGGAGCAATCCACAAAATCTCATGCGTATGGGTCTATCACCTGGCAAAATATCCTGGACTTGACGGTAATGGTACGGTTTCAATTGTTGTTCTTTTGCAACTCTCCAAACAACTGGTTGTGACACTTGAATTTGTAGTGACACACGCCTAGTACTAACAGTGGCATTATCTTCAATAATATTCAAAATATTCTCCTCATTTGCAACTGATCTCACCGTCCTTCGTCTTCCCCTATCAGCAGTCTGAAGCTTCAAAGTTCCACTTTCACGTAAGCGGCGTTCAGTAGACAGAAATGTTTTATAATTAGGCAGATTTCTTCTGGGATATTTTTCACTGTACCGTCTCACAGCAGCCCGTGCACTTCCAAGACATTCGCCCAACACCAGCAGCATATCAACATACTCAGAAAATGTGTATAGCGGCATTTTAATTTAACAACGATGCAAAACACAATTTCAAACAATTTAAACGCTAATGACAGATAGCGAAATATTAGCAAGCTACTGTCAGTGCCTACTTTTTTTGCGTTTCAGTGCCATACGAATGCGATTGTATGATTGGATTACACACAAACAAGGTCCACGTAATGCAAAATTTCATTTTTATCGACAGCGGTTGTAGATATCGCGTTTCATAAGTTCATTGAAACTGTTGATGAACTGCGCCAGCGAATTGAAGACGCTTTCAATGAAATAGTACAAGAGCAAAGTCTAAATCGTGTAGTATTTTCAATTATAAGAAGACTGTAACAGTGTATATAGGAACATGGAGGACACTTTGAGAATTGAAATGATACCATTATCGGTAATTTATTCATATTTTCTGTTAAATCTGGTTATAATCATTTATTTCAATAATATTCTACTGACTTCTTCGAATTATAATAATACCAATAATTGAGAATTGAAATATGAAATTGAGTTTTATTCGGAAATGGTTACAGATAGCGAGCTCATTAAGATATACCTTTTTTATGCAATATTGATCACAGAATCCAATCGTGCCTTTGAAAAGTTGATACTTTTTGTTAGAAAAAAGTTACGTCATTTTTAACTACAAAAATATGGGGCAACTAGCGCCATCTGCACGATACATTGAAATTAGATAAATCACGTTATTCCGCATAGGAATTATAGGCAATGCTACAAACTAGGAACTTTTTGTTTGCATTGCTATCTTGCATCAGCTCCCTAATTTTGGCCACCTATTTTGGAATTGCCTCGCCCACGCGCATGTATAGTAGGGCCGGCTAGAGGTGTCATAACTCATCTTTTAGTAAAGCATGGTTTAAGATTTTAAAAACATATGTCGTTATTGGTTTATATAGTTAGTAATTTTGAATACCAACAAAACATCGTCAATGTTTCTAGGTTATTTTCAAATTTTAACCGCGGCGGTCACATTTAAATCAAATTATTTTTCGTATATCTCGGGATTTAGTATCCTAAAGGTCTTAAAAATCCCCATCCACTCGTATAAATAAAGTCGAATTTCGTTTAAGGTCTGTTCGCACTTATTCTAGCATGTAAAGTCCACCGAGTGTGGGTCATATGATAAAAATATATTGTACAACTGTAGACGATTATCAGAACCACGACCGGGTCAACAAAATTTAGTTTTGGATCTGTTTTACAAATTAATTATATCAATAATTTTCAATAAGAAACGAATTAGCTAGCAATAGGCAGTGTCCGAATGAAGTGCGAAAAGTTTGGTTAATTGCGGAGGATCGTTTTTAGCCGACAGATCTCACTGCGTCAAAAGAGTCAAGACTGTAATTTGGTTACCGAGGCCACTTATATAAATAATTGATTTTGCTATAAATAAATACACTGTATTGGATGTTAAAAATGAGATTTAATGTTAGTTAATAATATAAACGATTTTAAAAATCTCAGTTTACAGTTTGTCGAATGTAAACCTAAGTACAGCTACAGAGGTATATGTTAAATATAATAATTCTTTATAAAGTAACTAAGATTCTAATTTTTGCTTTAAATTCAAATATTGGACATCTTATAATTAGAAGTCATCACCTTCACTTTCACTATCATCTTCACTCGACTCTCCGACATTGATTACTAGAGGTTTTACCATTTCCTCAGCTCTTTTTTGAACCTCCCACCACTGGCTCTTTTCCTTTTCAGCATGTAAAATACACTTTTGCCACAGTTCTTCAGTTGCTTGGTTTAATGAATCCTTCCATAGCGATAAAACATTCTCGTCCCTGAAGCCCTGCCTTCCAACGTTTTTGTTGTAATACTGCTTACAATTTGCCCATATTAACTCGATAGGGTTGAATTGGCAGTGATACGGAGGTAAACGTAAAATTTGATGTCCCCATTGATGAGCGATTTAATCAATTGCATATATTTTTGGAACTTGTAAATCCTTGGCAATTTTTAATAATTCCACTTTCAGCATATGATTCGAATGAGGAATAATGTTGTGTTTTCTTAAAAATTGAAGAAGATCTTCTTCCTTCCAACTATTTGAAGGTAATTTTTCTACCAATGTAGAATAATAACTGGCATTGTCAAGAATTATCAACCTTGGTTTTACTAAATGTGGTTAAAGCTGTTCTTGAAACCATTTTTGAAATAAATCAGCGTTCATATTATCGTGGTAGTCTGCTGTCCTTCTTTTACTGAAAAATACCAATGATAAATTAGGTATAAAACCATCCTTGTTGCCAGCACTCAGTACGATAAAACTAAAATTTGTTCGGTTAAAAATGTTTTTAACAAGTCGGACTATTTTAATTGCCGTTTCCCTTCTCCTAGCGGTTTGTTTTTTGTGCTTTTCAATTTATTATCATGCCATGATTTTCGAACGCTTCCTTGACTAAAAATCCACGACTCATCCAAAAAGACAGGATCGTAACTAATTTCACAACTTTTATTAGCAAAATATTTTCGTAAAAATGTTGCCCGAGCATCAGCAATATGAACCTGCTGCATTAAACGCCTTCTTCCATCGTTAACTTTGGATTCAAAACCAATTTTGTGTAACAATTGTTTCAAACTCGTTTTACTGAAGGTAAATATTTTATCTTCGTTAAGTTCAGTTTGGAGTTTTTCGATAGTAATATGTGAGCCTAAAATTAAACAGTGATTAACTCCATTTCAACAATAATTTCTGAATTATTTACCAGTTGCATGCATGGTGTAAATTTTTCGTTTCAAAACGTCTTTCACGTATTCGTCGACATCATCTGACTTCGACTTCAAACGCAGCCTTTGTCCGAGTTACGGTTTTCTCGGAAATGCCGCATGCGAGAGCAGTTCGCTGCAACATATGACATTAATATAAATTTAAATAGTGAAAATTATTAGCGTACCTGGATAATGGAAGTTAAAGGTAAACTTGGCCCTCGTTATCGCGTTCCATCTCGAAATAATGCAGTATATTCATTAACATTACTTTAGTTTGGCTTTTCAAAGATTTACCTTTTAATGACATTATTTGCTGCAAAATAAATAAATGAATTTAATCAATTGGAAATACATTTTGCATTATTAACTTACCTCGTAATAGTAAAAATTAATAATAATAGCTTTGACAAAAAACTATTGTTTACAAATGCAATGGAAACTAATAAATTACGAAGCGAAAGATCAAAACGCGATTCGATTATACGAAACGAAATACGAAAAATAATTTGAGGTTAAATAACCAAGAAGACATCTGACAGCGTCATGCGCTTTGACTTTAGAATCGACATACGTTTTTAAGTCCTGCATTTAAAATATATAGCAGAGGTATATTATAACCCGTCTTTCTTTAAGTGTGAACTTCGCACTAAGATAAAGGGAAACAGATGCATTTCACAGTAGTAATTATATCCCCATTCTCGAGTCCGCTATGAGACACCTCTTCCCGGCGCTACTATATTTACTCAAAGTTTATAATAAAATAATGAATGTGGAGTAAAATACAATAAACTAACTTATGTACGTCACAAATTCAGATTTAAGACTTCCAACATACACAGTGAACCTAGTCGAATTGATCAAGTATTTAATCAAACATAATTATTTTAGACACCCAATTAGGAAAACATGTGGTTTCTGGATTTTTTCGGAAGTGACTATTATTAATGAACGGCCGATGTTTTATTATTACCTGTGCTACTATATGGCATTAATGGAGTTAATTTTAATGCAAAAATAGGCAAACAACTGTATATGAAGATGACTTAAATATTTACTTGTCCCAGTAATACAGAGACTTGTAATTCAAATAGAAATATTTAACACGAATGAAGAAAGGCGGACACAGGCGTAACATAATATTTTAGCTAAAGCAAAAATTGAATGTATATTTACTTAAAGTTTACAATAAAATAATGGATGTGGAGTAATATACGATAACGTAAGTTTTGCACATCACAACGTTCAGATTTAACAGTGAACCTAGTCGAGTTGATCAAGTAGTCAAACGTACAAAATTATTTTAGACGCCCGATTAGGAGAACGTGCGCTTTCTGGATTTTTGCGGAAGTAATTATTATCAATGTTTCATTACCTGTGCCACTAGATAACCTTAATATGGTTAATTTTAATGTAGAAATATATGCGCATCAATATGAGTGACATAATTATTTGTCCCAATAAAACATTTAACGTGAATGGCGTAAGGCGGACTTTGGCGTAACATAGGGTTTAGGCTAAGGCGAAATTTAGATGTATATTTAACCAAAGTTGACAATAAAATAGTGAATGTGTAGCCAAATACGATCAATTAAGTTTTGCACGTCACAACGTTCAAATTTAACACTACGAATATCACAGTGAACCTAGTCGTTTGATCAATTACTTAACAAAAAAAAACATATTAGACACCCAGTTAGGAAATTGTGTGCTTTCTGGTTTTTTGGGGAAGTAATTATTATCAATGCATGGCCGATGTTTTATTACCTGTGACACTAGATGTCGTTAAGGTAGTTAATTTTAATTCAGAAATGGATGAGTAAAATAATTATTCGTTCCAGTAAAACCGAAACGTAATTTAAACAGAAATTTTTAACGTGAATGACATAAGGGGGACAGTGGCGGCGTAATATTGGGTTTTAGTTAGCTATAAATGTTTATAGAAGTTGGTCAATTAGTTAACCAAACAAAATTATTTTAAACGCCCAATTAGGAAAACGTGTGTTTTCTGGATGTATTAAGATGCCTGAAATAATGATTTGCCCAGTAAACCGAAACCTGTAATTTAAATAAAAATTATTTAACATGAATGTCGTAAGGCGGACATTGACGGTTTTAGCTAAGGCCAAATTTAAGTGTATACAGGGTCCGCGTTTGGGAGCTGATCCTATGAGTATCTGCTAAACCAAACTTACTATAATTTTGAAAATTTGGTGACAGGGTATGATGTTAGGGCTAACTCATCTAAAATATTTTCACGTACCACTTCCGGCATACCGGAAGTTGGTACTAGTCGCTTATTTTAAATGGAACACCCGTATATTAATACATTTTGGATTCTATGTCGAATTTTAAGTTTGTTAAATAAACTAGATACGAAATATCAGTCGTTTAAAAAAAACATTTTTCTAAAAAATTGACAGATGCGGTTTTAGTAATAATTCGTTAATTGTTCTGTTCCTGTCAAACAATTTGAATAAAACTTTGAGGTGTTGTAGGCAAAGGTTTATTGCAACAGTCTGCAAAAATGACATTTGTATTTTTCATAAAATAAAATTATGAATGTCTAAACTTGACTATCAAAAATGCAAGTTACTCAAAAAATCAAATGGAAACCCTATTTTTATTACTCAGATCGATTTAACGTCAAAAATTAAGGTAAGTTTGTTTAAAACTTTATTTGCCTAAACGTAACAGTTTCATACTTATTATCAAAAAAGTCCCAATTTTAAAATTTGTGATAAAAATGAGCTACATACTTAAATCTAGTATTCCTTGTTCGTGGTCACCATGGAAACCAAATAATTGAGAATTGAAATAAAGAAAAATATTTGAATAAGTTACTGCAAAAAATTATAAAAATTGATAATTTTGTGATTCAAAAGTCATTTTTTTCAAATTCGATATACAACATAAGTGTAAAAATTTAATACTTTATGAGTAAATCGAAAAAAACTACTTTTTACTGCGGAGGTAATACATACTTATCAGCGCATCATTACACGATAAAGATGCTTATTTATTTTGTTTTTCTTTGTAGTCAATAATTTAATATAATTTGTGTTTTCTTGATGAAATGACTCGACTTCAATATTCTAATACAGATTATTTGAATTTAATTTTAATTCACGGAGAGTGTCATTCAGTTGTAAAACGAACAGTAAGAACATTTATCGAACGCTATCCTGAGCGACCCGACCATCAGCAGATACAATAAGACGTGTGGTTCAAAATTTGGAACAGTTTGGCACATTTAAACACTCTGCGCCTCGCAAAAACTGTTATTGATAACGAACAGAATGAAGTTATAGCTTTAAGATATTTCCGTGCCTATCCTTATAATTCCATAAACGACGCGAAAACAGATATTGGCTTAACACCAACAACTATCAGAGAATTCTTAAGAAACATAAGTTTAGACCATACTGTTTACAATTAGTTCAACATTTGAAAGAAGCGAATTTCTTGAAACGTATCGAATTTTGAGAAACAATTTTGCTCAAAATACAAGAAATTTCTAATTTTTTGACTAATATATGGATAGACGAATCTAAATTTACGAAAAATGACATATTTAATCGCCGAAACTCGCATTACTGGAATAACGAAAATAGCAATCCAATTCGCGAATGCCATTTTCAGGAAATTTGGAATTTTAACGTATTTTGTGCTATTCGGAATAACGAAATCTTTGACGTGTATTTTTACAACGAAAATTTGAGAGGTTTAAATAGTATTGTTGCGATTTATGATTACAAATTTAATTTCTAGGAGAAAATTATCTTGAGATATTAAACACTGAATTCAACCGATTAAATCTAGAAAGGGAAAATTTATGGTACCAACAAGACGGTGCGCCTCACAAGACCAACGCTGTTTGCATGAAACTTTATGAAATTTTTTAAGATCGTTGGTTTGCCAATAATGGCCCCTTTCCATGGCCACCTAGGTCACCTGATCTTACTTGGATTTTTATCTTTGGGGTTAAATTAAAAATATTGTTTATGCTACACCACTAACGACTAAAGAAGATTGCATTGCAAGAGTGCAAAATGCCTTCAATTCTCTTTCTCCACAAGAAATTCAAAGGGCTACAAATGAAGCCGTTATAAAACGGTTCAACAATGTCTTGCGTCTAACGGGCAAGATTTTGAACATTTATTGTAAATTAATTTACATTTGATCACGAGCAAGAAATACTAAATAAGCGACTTTATCGTGTAAGAATGCACTGATAAGTATGTAGTTACTACCTCCGCAGTAAAAGTAGTTTTTTCGATTTAATCATAAAGTATTAAATTTTTACACTTATGTTGTATATCGAATTTGAAAAATGACTTAGAAAATTTCTATTTGGCAAAATGACTTTTGAATCACAAAATTATCAATTTTATAATTTTTTGCAGTAACTTTTCAAATGTTTTTCTTTATTTCAATTCTCAATTATTTGGTTTCCATGGTGACCACGAACAAGGAATACTAGATTTAAATAGTAGCTCTTTTATCACAAATTTTAAAATTGGACTTTTTATAATAAGTATGAAACTGTTACGTTTAGGCAAATAAATTTTTAAACAAACTTACCTTAATTTTTGACGTTAAATCGATCTGAGTGATAAAAATAGGGTTTCCATTTGATTTTTTGAGTAACTTGCATTTTTGATAGTCAAGTTTAGACATTCATAATTTTATTTTTATGAAAATACAAATGTCATTTTTGCAGACTGTTGCAATAAACCTTTGCCTACAACACCTCAAAGTTTTATTCAAATTGTTTGACAGGAACAGAACAATTAACGAGTTATTACTAAGACCGCATCTGTCAATTTTTTAGAAAAATGTTTTTTTAACGACTGAAATTTCGTATCTAGTTTATTTAACAAACTTACCTTAAAATTCGACATAGAATCCTAAAATGTATTAATATACGGGTGTTCCATTTAAAATAAGCGACTATACCGACTTCCGGTATAACCGGAAGTGGTACGAACGTGAAAATATTTTAGATAAGTTAGCCCTAACATCATTACCCTGTCACCAAATTTTCAAAATTATAGTAAGTTTGGTTTAGCAGATACTCATAGGATCAGCTCCCAAAGGCGGACCCTGTATTTAGTCAAAGTTTACCATAATGAATGTGGAGTAAAATACGATAAACTAAGTTTTATGTCACAAGTTCAGATTTAAATCTACCAACAAACCCACTGGACCTAGTTGGTCAACTAGTTAAACGAATACAATTATTTTAGGCCCACTTGCCATTATGCTAATTTCAGTACTGATTTTACTACTAAACATATTTGTTAGTTGCAGTAGATTTAGTATGAAAATGTGAGTTTCTGTTTGCAACTACTTTAATTTTATTTAGTATGTACGTGGCCCTAACAATTGTGTATTTTGCACTAATAACTTAACATTACTTAGAGTGAGCACAACAAATAAATAATGATGGCGAAAAAAAGCTAAAATTATGTGCAGTAGCTTTAATTGTAATAATGATGCTAGAGAAGATTACAAAGGAATATTAAATATGTTAAATGAAGAATTATTAGTAGAAGACCTTTGGCATATAAAACTTTTACGAATGAGTAATACATTGCTTGAAAAATTGTTAGGACTAGTTGAGCATAAGATAAAAAAACAGGATACGCAATTTAGAGAAAGTATATTATAAGGTTTGTATATCACAATATATATTATACTTTTAGATGTATAAATTTGATGACTTCTTCTGTTGTTCTGGTTGTAACCTACATTAAGATTTTTGGCAACTGAGCAAACGTTTAGATCATTAATGTATTCAACTCGTATACATGAAAGTAGCATTGCAAGGTTTGTACCTGAGGTTTGTGAAGCTATATATGCCAGTCTAAAAGAAATATATATTTGAAGCACAAGATAAAATTATGAAAACTAACTAGCATTATTTTTAGACCCCAATGCCTTGTAGAATTATGAAACCTTATCCTAATAGGGGATTGTCAGATTCTGAAAAAAATATTCAATTATCGACTCTCTAGAGCACGTCGAATGATTGAAAGCTTATTTGGTATCTTAGCTAACAGGTTTAGAGTATTGCTTAATCCAATAAATTTAAATGCAGATACAGTAGAAAAAATAATTTTGGCTTGTTTAGCATTGCATAATTTGTTAGTGTCGGAGAATTTTAAAGCATATGTAGAGCAAGATGATTCACACGCTATGTTTTCAAATAAATTAAGTAATCAGTCAGGTACTCGTTCGACGGCTAAAGCCCATAATATAAGAAATGAATTTAAAGAATATTTCAACAGTGACTGTGGTTCAGTTAATTGGCAAAATGCTGCCATACAGAGATTTAACATGTGAACAATTTATACAGGGTGGCCCATTAGTATGTGGAAGGATCAAAAATACAAACAAATGTTTCAAATAAAATATGTTTGCCCAGATACACATTTCTAAAATATTTTGAGATATACAGGGTGTTCAGCCGAAGCGAGCCAACATGAAGTTTACTTTTTCCTAATATGACACCCTGTATATTTGTTTACTATCGAATTCAGCGTAAAATTCTGCATCTAGCCCTATCTTTTCTTATCCCATAAATTGCGACGTTGCCAAGCTGGAGCGAAAAATATGAAGATTTGACGAAAATTGGTACACTATAAATGCTGCTAAATAAACGTTATCAGTGATAAGCAACTAAATTTATTTGTTAGGTACGAAGGTAAAGGATGGCTGAAATGTTTGAACATAGTAGAAGTTTCGTTTGGGGTTCGGGTTGTTTTTTGGATAAGCATTAATTCAGGAGATTTCAATTAGCAAAAACTTCATTTTTTTAAATGGAACACCCAGTATATTATTTTACCATCTTGTAAAACCCTTCGAATTATGTCTGTATAATCTACTGTCTAAAATTGATTGTTTTTAAGAAAATTGCATTTTTAGTTTATGATTTAAAAATATTCATGTTTTTAACAAGCAAGCTCTGAATGTGAGGTTTAGAATACTTCTACTTTCGATAAGTTTTTGTGTCAAAATTAAACCAGTAATTGTCTATCTTTAAAAATGTAATAAAATAAATAGGGTATCTACAAAACTCAAAATAAACAAATTAAACAAAAATAACTAACAACAAATAAGAAAGAACTAAAAACGTTAGATAACTATTTTATTAAATGTTCAAAATGACCACCATTTACTTCCATACAATAATGTATGCGATCTTCAAAAGCTCTACTAGCACGATGTAACATATCGAAATCAGCAGTTCGGAAAACCTCTCTAATTCTATTCTTCCTTAGTAGTCGCGGGTGTTTTGTATACTTGTTCTTTGACATAACCCCACCAAAAAAAATCTATTTTTGTAAGTTCTGGTGAACGATGTGGCCATTTATTGGGTCCTCCTCTACCTATCCATCGTCCGATAAATTCATTATTGAAATGTGTATTGATCAGGTGGGTATGGTGAACTGGTGCCCCGTGATGTAGGAACCACATTCGCCGCCTAACATGAGCGGGTAATTGCTGAAGTAGTTGTGGTAATTCGTTTTGTAAGAAATTTAAATAAACTTGCCCATTAACAGTTCCGTCAAAGAAATATGGGCCGATGACATGATTCCCAATTATTCCACCCCATACATTTAAAGACCACCTTGTTTGACTGATAGTCCGTATACATTGCGGTTGATCTGTTTCATAATAATGGAAATTGTGTCTATTAACAAACCCATTTTTATAAAAAGTTGCTTCATCGACAAATAATACAAAATTGAAAAAATCTCTGTTTTGCTCAATTTGTTGTTGAGCCCACTCACAGAAGGTTAACCGCTTGTCATAATCATCATCCAATAGTTCCTGCCTTCGCTATATATGGTAAGGATGCATTTTGTTCTTAGACAGAATTTTTTGGTCGAGAGTACGACTTATGTCGGTTTGTTTTGTTATTTCCCGTGTCGAGATATGAGGATATCCCGTAACTTTTAACATTACGGTCATCTCGTTGTCCTCTCTTATGGCAGTCTTCAACCTTTCGCTTTTTTCGTAAGTTACACTGCCAGTTCTGGTAAATCGTTGAAGCACATTTTCCAATGTCTCTTTTTTTGGCTGTCTTCTATCTGGAAAATTCTGTTGATAGATCCTTTGTGCGAATAAACAGTTTTTATCACTGGCACCCAGTACAAAAATCATATCTGCCAATTCTTCTATCGGAAAAAATTCATGACTTTAATTGCAAACGTCAAATTCACAGGTTACTTGTTAAAACTGAGGATAATCTCATTTAATTTGTTGATAAGATTATTTTTGCTTAATTAAATTTTGTAGATACCCTGTTTATTTTATTACATTTTTTAAAGGTAGAAAATTACTGGTTTGATTTTGTCACAAAAAACTATAGAAAGTAGAAGTATTCTAAACGTCACATTCAGAGGTTGATTGTTAAAAACATGTATAGTTTTAAATCATGAACTAAAAATGCAATCTTCTTAAAAACAATCAATTTTAGAGCGTATATTATACAGACATAATTCGAAGGGTAAAATAGTTTTACTAGATGGTAAAATAATATACTGGGTGTTTCATTTAAAAAAATGAAGTTATTGCTAATTGAAGTCTCCTGAATTAAGGCTTATCCAAAAAACACCCCGAACCCCAAACGAAACTTCTACTATGTTCAGACATTTCAGCCATCCTTTACCTTCGTACCTACCAAATAGGTTCAATTGTTTATCACTGATAACGTTTATTTGGCAGCATTTATAGTGCACCAATTTTCGTCAAATCTTCATATTTTTCGCTCCAGCTTGGCAACGTCGCAATTTATGGGAAAAGAAAAGATAGGGCTAGATGCCGAATTTTACGCTGAATTCGATAGTAAACAAATGCACAGGGTGTTCTATTAAAAAAAAGTAAACTTCATTTTGTCTCGCTTAGGCTGCACACTCTGTATATCTCAAAATATTTTAGAAATGTGTACCTGCGCAAACATAACAACTTTTATTTCAAACATTTGTTTGTATTTTTGATCCTAAGTAAGTTATTGCACTTCCACACAAATGGGCCACCCTGTATTTAGTGCCTAATGAAAATATTTTAAATTTTAATTTGTTTATTGAAATTTAAATAAAATACAAAATACATATTTATGAATTTTTAGTTCTGAAACATTTTTTTTATGGCATCCCAAATAATATTATTTATCTCATTATATTTAGAATTTATATCAGTTCTGCATACATAAAGACAAAATTTACATCGATTGGGGCTTGAACCTTGATGGCGCAGTTGGTTAGCGCGGTACTCTAGCAGTACAGGTCGTAGGTTCAAATCCTATTCGGGGTAAACTTTTTATTTATATATTTAATAAAATTAATAATAATTTTGAATTAAATATTATTTTCCAATTGACAAATTTCATTTTCAGTGTCCTCATCTTGACTTTGACTATAATCAAATTCGTTTTCGTCTAAAACACTACGTTAACATTGTCATCGGCTGGGAAGATTGGTAAAGACGGAAGACTGTCCTGTGAGCTTTTAGGTATGCAATGCTCCGTTACGAATAACATTTTTTCGTCATACCATAGCGAAGGTTTGTCAATCTAATAAAATTATAAAGCAAACTATTATAATGTTTTAAAATACTACTTACGTCATCGTTACCAGCTCCGCTATTTACAGATGACAAACATTTTCTATGCTGTAGTAAAAAGTTTGTCCGTAAATTGTTAAATCCGGCTTTTATCTCTGCCACAGATGCATCTGCACGTAGTTTGGATAATTCCGCCTTTATTTCTTCCAATGCTTTCATTGTTGCATTTCTGTTTTTGTACATCGAATGTTTTGGTACATAAAACACGGATTTGCTTTGTATAGCTCAATCAAACTCTCTATTTGCTTATGACTCCACATGTTTAAGTACAGAACTCAGAACCTCACTTTTAGTTGACATTTCATGGTTTTTAGTACAAGAAATTAGAACATGCTCTAATTTTTGGTACTGAATCGGCGCGCGCATCTAATTTGTAAACACAATATTTTTAGTACTGAAATTAGCATAATGGCAAGCGGACCTTAGACACATGTGTTTTGTGGATTTTTGTGGAAGTAATTATTATCAATGCTAGGCCGATGTTTTATTACCTGTACCTCTAGATGGCGTTAATGTAGTTAATTTTAATATAGAAATAGGCAAATACATGTGCATAAAGATGAGTCAAATAATCATTTGCATTAGTGAAACCAAAACTTGTAATTTAAGATGAGACTTCGCGGATAGTCAATGAAAAAAGTTTTCATTAATAATTTTTTTATAAATGTTTCTTTGAACACAATTTAATATTGACATGTGAGGTAACAACAAATTAAGTGACAAACAATGTATTATAATTATAATATCTACATAAATAAAATTTTGACCAATTATGAAATTAAGACATAGCAATGTTTTTGCCAAACTTTGTTACCTGACGGTATCGCGTCAACCAATAATGTGTAAACTTCCCCAAGCAGTCTACTGCTATTGATATCCGACAACGCCGTAACACTCTCATGCTAGGGCGTGGACACTGTTTCTGTTTTGTGAAGTTAGATCAGCGGTGTCTTTTTTAGTACAATTGTACCAAACTTAGTACATTTGAATGTTATTAATACGTCGGTACTACAATTGGTTGAAGCAACCGTTTTTTTTATGTTTGGCAGGGATTTTTAATCAAATAAAATTTTTGAGATTTTGAATTTTTTAGTTGAGAGTACTTCACTATTATTTTCTTTTATTATGATTCTGGACCTGGGGCCTAAAGACATTCTGGTTTTAAATTTAAAACATCCACGGCATAGAACCGCTGAATCGCGTTGTGCTTATTAAGTGCTATGTGCTTATTTGATTTTGATTATTTAGAGTTTAGAGAAATTCCAAATTTACCAAATGAAGTTAAATTTGTGTTGTGATATACTGTACCCACATTTGTCACAATTCATCCATAACACTTTTTGCTTTCCACACTCAAGTACTGTTGCAGAAAGAGTATTTTCTGAGACAAAGTCGAGAAAAACATTATCAACTGCAACTATAATTCTTTATTACACTGTAAATCATGGATTCTAACAAAAGTTAATGAACATTTAAACACAAAATAAAATTATTTTCTTATTTTTTTAATTCAAATTTCCCGCTTAAATGAACAACTTTTTTAGTACTATTTGCAATTACTAGTACAATAATTCACAAATTTAATACAAATTTGAAGAATTTACTGTTTTATGGTTTTGGTACAATTTTCAATCACAAGTAGTACTTTTCGCGTTTTGCATTGTGGCGCCACTGAGTTAGATCGCTGTTTCAGGTTTCATAAGCAACTGTCGAAATGGAAAATCAAACAGAACCAAAGCGAATTATTTTGAGATACGAAGACAAATTTTCTGGATTAACGCTTCAAGTTTTGCAAGACACACTTTCCAAAGATGGAGAACTTGTTTTCACGGAAAGCGTTACAAAGCGTACAAACATTGTACAATCCATTATGGCACTAAGTACAAAAAGGTTGATAGTTCCTTTTTACTTTAGTTGTTTTGCATCGATAAATTATTTAAATAGATACTAAAGCTTGAAATAAGAAGTATTATTACGTAGCTGTTTCAGTGTTTTAAAAATTAAATGTTGCGCAAATCAAAATTTAAAACATGACTGCGAATAACAATTCTTATTGAACGTTAGAAAAATGTTTCATTTGCAAATGAGTTTTATTGTTCTCTTATAAAAATGATCAATCATGATTTTTTTTATAGATCGAATTTATTATTTCCTAAATTGATTTCTATTTCTTTCTCTTTAAATTTCTTTAATTTATTATTCATTAAATTTGTCAATGTTCATTGCAAAACTAATTTTTAATTGTTAAAGTTATTATCTCACTAACCATAGCAATAATTATGACTGCAAAGTCAATCTAAACGAAATATTTCGACATACTTGAACTGGCCGCACTCATGTGAGAGTTCGGTAAATCCTGTGAAACACTGGAAACGTGTTAAGATCATAGATATCTTACTTAGTAACTAGATAAACAATCCTTGAAACCATGCATGATCCGAATTGAAACTGCGCATGGGGGTGTTAGGAATTGCGCCTTGTACTGTGTAAACACAAGCCGCCGTGTGTGCAAAAAGGCAAACAGTTGTAATTACATAATTATTTGTGACCTCACTTGAAAAATTGTAGATATTCTTTCAATTTTTTGCTGTCATTTTGACAAAAATGTACCATGCATCTTCTCATATTTCACTTCTACTAATAGTAAACTCGAAAAGCCAGTGAACTCTATACTAACTGGAATGGCCCCGACGGTTGTAAACAGAACCGAAGTTTATGTCAGGGGCAAGCAACGGAGATGGCGATACATTGACGTATCTCTATCTTTTTCACGCACATGGCACGTAGTGAACGGTGCCAGTTGTTTGGTTTTCAGTTCAAGTTCAAGTTACTGTATATTCAATCAGTTATACATAATATTTGAAAATAAACAAAAAATCATGGTGATATACTGTGTTGCTTATGGATGTAAAAATCTGTAAGCTCCCAGAAATCCTATAGCATTTCATGCGTAAGTAAATCAGAATCTGCTACCGCCATGTAGATACCTATATAGTAATGGTTTCTTCTGAGTTTTGATTAAGCATTTATAATTTTTACCTTTCCAATTAGGTTTCCTTTTAAACGTCCGGAAATTCTACAATTATGGATAAATCCATAATAAATCCAAGAATAAATTATTTACAAGTGACGTAAACATAAAAAAATTTTTAATTAACAGAATAAATAATAATTTCACACGTAATTTAAAATTATTTTTTCCTCAACACCCACCAACTGAAGAATTTATTTTCGAAGACTTGCATGAAATTCAATTAATCCGGAATATTGCATCATGTTTTATTGAATATCGGTTGAATCACCATGCAAGACTTCGAAATTTAGATACGCATGGCAAGGAGGCCAGCGTCAGACAAAAAATGACAAATTAATTATTTTTAAAAATTGTTAATGTATAGGTAGATAGTATTTCTTTTCTTAATTAAGGGAATAATATGTGTATAATACCAATAAAAATAAAAAAAAAATTATTATTTAATATAAACCAATTTTAATATCAATAACATGGTATGCGACATTACATTCTATTGGTTAGAAAGAGATGAAGATACGTCATAACGGCGGGTTGCATAGATTCAAACTTGGTCCGTTTTTCTGTGTGGTCGCAGCCATTCCAGTTAGTAAATGATTCACTGCGGAGAGCACGGAAAACTGAGGTTAAAGAAACGCTTTTTGACAATTACAATTGATATCAAAACTTGAACTTGGCAATTCTAATGATACGACTGCGCATGTCCGAATACCCCCAATTTGTAAATTTTCGACCATATAGGACCTTATTGAAGTGTTTAATTTGTGTCATATTTTAAACGCGCAGGTCATATGCTTTGGCTATCTAGTTATTAAGTAAGATATCTATGGCTAATATACTTGCTAATTTCTCTGACTGTTTGACGTTTCGTGACGTTCCACCTTAAACAGAAAATATTTAACATGAATGACGTAGGCGGACAGTGGCGTAACATAGCTAAGGCGAAATTTAAATATATACCCATTCAAAGTTTACAATAAAGGTAATGAATTGGTAATAAATTACGGTAAACTAACTTTTTCATGTCGCAAAATTTAGATTTAACACTACCAACAAAACACAGTGAATCTAGTCGAGTTGGTCAATTAATTAAATAAACAAAATTATTTTAGACACTCGATTAGGAAAATAGTGCTTTCTGGATTTTTTCGGAAGTAACTATTATCATTGCAAGGCCCATGTTTTATTACCGTAAAAATAATATAATAATAATAATAAATAATAAATAATAAATAATAAATAATAAATAATAAATAATAAATAATAATAATAATAAATAATAAATAATAAATAATAAATAATAAATAATAAATAATAAATAATAAATAATAAATAATAAATAATAAATAATAAATAATAAATAATAAATAATAAATAATAAATAATAAATAATAAATAATAAATAATAAATAATAAATAATAAATAATAAATAATAAATAATAAATAATAAATAATAAATAATAAATAATAAATAATAAATAATAAATGTGTGTAAAGGTGAGTGAAATAATTATTTCTTCCAGTAAAACCGAAACTTGTAATTTAAATAAAAAACATTTAACATGAATGACGAAAGGCGGACAGTGGCCTAACATAGGGTTCTGTTTTAACTAAGGCGAAACTTGAATGTAACGAATGTGGAGTAAAATACGATAAACTAAGTGAACCTTGTTGAGTTGATCAAGTAATTAAACGACACCCGATTAGGAAAACATGACTTTCTGGATTTTGCAAGGCCGATATTTTATTACCCGTACCGTTAGATGGCATTAATATAGTTAATTTTTATGTAGAAATACACAAATAAATGTGTGTAAAGATGAGTGAAATAATTATTTGCTCCAGAAAAAAAGCGAAACTTTTAGTTTAAATAGAAAATCTCTAACATAAATGACGTAGGGCGGACAGTGGCGTAATATAGGGTTTTAGTAAGGTGACATTTAAATGGATATTCACTCAAAATCTTACAACAAAATAATGAATGTGGAATAAAATACGGTAAACTAACTTTGCACGTCACAAGTTCAGATTTAAGACTTTCAATATACACAGTGAACCTAGTCGAGTTGATCAAGTAGTTAAACAAACAATTATTTTAGACATCCGATTTGGAAAATATGTGCTTTCTGGATTTTGTGGGAAGTAACTATTATCAATTAAAGGCCGATGTTCTTTTACCTGTGCCACTAGACGGCGTTAATGTAATTTATTGCAGAAATAGACAGAAAGCTGTATAAATGCGAGCGAAATTATTATTTGTTCCGGTAACACCGAAACTTGTAATTTAAATAGAAAGTATTTAACATGAATAACGTACGGCGGACAGTGGCTTAATATAGGGTTGTAACTATAAAATTTGAATGCACCATTACACAAAGTAAGTTTTGCACGTCATAATGTTCAGATTTAACATTACCAACAAACACAGTATACCTAGTCGAGGTGGTCAATTGTTAAACGAACAAAATTAGGAAACCGCCAGATGTCGTTAATGTAGTTAATTTTAATGCAAAAATAGAAAAATAAATATGTATTAAGTTGACTTAAGTATTTTTTTGTCTCAGTAATACCGAAACCTGTAATTTAAATACAAAATATTTAACATGAACGATGAAAGGCGGATAGTGGCGTAGCATAGGATTTTAGCTAAGGCGAAATTTGAATGTATATTTACTTTAAAGATTATAATAAAATAATGAATGTGGAATAAAATACGATAAATTAAGTTTTGCAAGTGACAACGTTCAGATTTAACACTACTGAGAAATTCAGTGAACCTAGTAGGGTATTTGTCTAAGTTTTAAAAAAACCTGGAAAATGCAGTACAAGCTTGGCAACGCTGCGTAGAAAAGAAAACGATTTTAGGGTAAAATAGGGACCGTATAGGGCTTTCGTTGTTTTATTTAAAAAAATATTTCTGGAACATTTTCCTCCACTCTATTACCATTTGCTAATTTATGTTTTAATATAGTCGTGTACAAGTCTGTAATCGAAGGACTAATAAATGAACACACTTTATAATTAGTATAGGAAAGGTATGAAATAACTGTTATGATTGATCGTTGTCTTCATTACTTGTTAGCACTTTTGTATACTATTGATTTACACGTAAATTATTAGGGACTAAGAGAGAAAACAATTATATGCAAGAGATACCCTTAATGTTCTAACAGAAGTTAAATACCCTCTAACGAGAAATGAACAGAATGATCCTCTACATATTTGTTCTTAAAAATGTTCAGGTATGCTAGGAATACAGAGTATGGCGCCTTTTGCGATAGTAGAAAGGGACCAGCATGGGACAAAATCGAGTGGGGGGAACCCCGCCTAGTCCGTGCAGGACAAAATGGGGTGGGGGCTGATTGGGTGGGGTCGGCCTTTTTTCGGGGGCCTTCTACCGCTGGACGGGGTTTAGCTCTTAATTAAGGTCCTTTTGGCCATATTAATACCCTTTTTGGCGGTCTAACCCCCTAGTTAGGGATGTTGGATGCCCCTAGGGCGTGGTCTAGTGGCCATTTTGGCTGAGTTAAAGAAGAATTAAGGCTAGATAAGGCCCTTATGGCTTCAATAAGGCGGGGCTAAGACTAGGCCACACCCATCCTTTTTACCTGATTGGTTGTACGTGTAATCGGCCATCTTGTAGATTAAGAATCTTTTGGCATAGGCCTTTGCCCCTTTTCGTATCCCCCTTGGCGGGAAATTTGAAATTGTATTCTAATAAGGGGCTAACTTGTAACACAGGTATGGCTGAAAATTTGAATTTAAGTATTTAAGTCTCTGCATTCTGATTGATTATGGCGGGGAATTTGAATTTGTATTCTAATAAGTGGCTCTAACTCTAACTGGTATATGACCTCAGAACTTGCTTTCGGGTCTTATACCCCCTTGTCTCAAAATTTGAATTTGTTTGTGGTGCCATCTACTTGTGTATAGACAAATGAATATTTTCTGTAATATAAGTAATAATAATAATAATAATAAACATATTTATTCTTGGATAATAGCAATTATTGTATAAGATTCGTCAATTTTCCGAATCTAATTAATTAAATAACACACTAACGTTACAAATATTTGTCAACTCTATATACACATTTTATGACTAGATATTCTTTTAGTTTGAGTTTAAAACTCTTTCATGTTTTGCTATTTTTTATGTCCTCTGGCAATTTATTATAGTAATTTAACCCTAATTGTCTTGGAGATTTGCATGCAAGCACGCTTTTATAGGTCGGAATATAAAAATTTTTGTTATTTCTAGTTTTTATGTTGTGAATGTCACTTATTAACAACCAGTTTTGTTTATTTTGATAAATGTAGAGACACAATTCATATATAAATAGACTAGATAAAGTTAGAATTTTAAGTTCGGTGAATATGTTTCTACAACTACTGGTGAAGGGAATATTTAGGATTGTTCTAATTATTTGCTTTTGAGCAATAAATACATTTTTAGAAAGGGTAGAACTACCCCAAAAACAAATACCATATCTAATCCTAGATTCTATGTGGGAATGATAAATCATTAATTGCTGTTTTATGGTTAGGAAATGACGCAGATGTCTGAATAGGTAAACATGCGAGTTCAATTAGGAAATCAGTTGTTGACAATGTTTCTTCCAATTCAAGCATTCATCAAGATAAAGTTCCAAGAATTTTATACAACTCTGTTTTGTAATATTATTGGAGTTTATACTTAAGGTAAGAGTTGGGATCTGTTTTTGGTGGTTATGAAATCTGATGTAATTAGTTTTATCAGGATTTAACAGTGTAGATTTGTTACTAAACCAAATATAAATATCATTTAGTATGCTATCACATTTGGCTCTTAATGCAGCATTTGACTTATCTGAAACAATGATAGATGTATCATCCGCATATTGAACAACGAATCCATCAGCAATGGTACTTGCAAAGTTATTTATGTACAGCAGGAACAAAATGGGTCCTAGTATAGTGCCCTGGGGAACACCAATATCTATGTTAACTGTTTTGGATTTAAATTCGCACATTGCATTGTTATGATTATTCATAATACTTACATACTGGGATCGATTTTGTAAAAAAAATTGAAACCAATTTAAAGCTGTACCACTAATACCGGAACATTTTAATATTTTAATTAGTTCATTCATGTTAACACAATCAAAGGCGCGACTTAAATCACAGAAAATTGCAATTGGGTAGAGACCTTTTTCAATCTGAGCGAGTACCTCTTCAATTAGATCATGCATAGAGGAGTGAGTAGACTTTCCTGAGCGAAAACCATGTTGAGTGGCTCCACGTAGCGGTATATTTTATAACCACATACAGATCACTGTAATAGTTGTGGGGGTGCTATAACACTTCCTAAGTCATTTTTGTTTGTAATTATGAGTCATAATAACTCTTAAATAAAACAACTAAAATACTTAAAACTCTTTTTATTTATAAGACTAGAATAGTAGTAGAAAAACGAACATTTACAGTAACTTGATTATCTCATCATTTATAATTAAACATGTAGTTAACGGTTTCTGTGAGAGCTTCTTCAAAGCCGACTTCTAGACCAAGGGAGCCGTTTCTAACCAAATTCCCAGACAAGTTTGCAGACAAGCCCGAGGTTCTGTCAAAGCCATTAAACAGTAGCCGTTGGGGTAATCTCGATTCTCGATATATTAATGCTTTCATTCAAAAAATGAATACCCGTAGCGGAGAATATGGTGTGATTCGCCCTTACATATAAAGTCTGGTTGTAGGGCCTTCGATGGAATTTCTTGGCCGCCAATATATAATGACATGTAGTTATTATTGTTGTGATGAAAATTGAACGGGTTTGAGGGGTAGTCACCGTTGAAGGCTTTATTTGCTAAACCTACGGTACATCGTTCAGGTAACTGCCCCAGGAAGACATTATCCAATGATTTTCGCTGTATTCCCGTAGGTATAGTTAACACTTTTATGTCTGTCCTTGTAACAGGGTATTTTGCAGCAGTTGTTTCTAAAGCTTTAGCGTGCGCAATTAGAGTGGTTGGATTGATTCGCATACGTCCATAATTCTCTTCTTGTAATTTGCACCTTGTGCGCCATTAGACTAAAGGTCGTACAAATTCAGCGTGTAACTCAACACCACTTATAAAAAACTTTTCTTGATTAAACAAATCCGAGTGTACGTGACCGATCATCTCAACCTGTTTGCTGGTCGTTGCAAGTGCTTGACGTTTTGAGAAACCGTTATTTGCGTGTCCCAGCATAATCATCTGTCCGGCTGTATCATTGTGCCATAAGGTACAACCTAGATGTGAGCTCTTGACCTCCTTTCCATAATTTAGCAACGTTTCGATTTATAAGCGGTAGGCGTAGGTGTTGTTTGGTTGTGACACCATCCTCTGATGGTGTCTTGCGAGAAAAGCGAATGCATCCAAGTATTTACCGGTGCTACATCAGTGTCAGAAAGGGCTGTACCGTCTTGTTTTAGAACTTTACGTGTGATGTACAAAATGGTCTGACTGAAATATATGTAATCGTTTCCATTTCCGGGCACTACAAATTCTGTTGGAGCGTCATCACTGAGCTGGTAAGGGCTTGTAAAATGTCTATTCACCACTCTCGATACTTCTCTGCGTCGATGGTAAAGCGAACAAATCCAATTCGGACTTGACTCATTCACACGATTGTGCATGTAAAAAATCCATTATCTTGAAAATATATCGTCTAAGTAGATTTCTTCTTTTTAGCAACAGCTCTCGGTAGAGACTGGATATTATCGGCCAGACGTAGATTTTAATAACCCGAACCCTCCATCATTTTATCGCTTTTTTTTACTTTTAAGGCTTCTACCTTCTTCGATCTTTCTTGAAGCGACTCCTTAATAGGTCGATCCTCTATGACGTCACCGAGGATGTTGGTACCCGTTCTTAGAGCTTATTTTCCAATAGCCTTTGCACCAGACTAAATAACGGTATTATACTTTGAAATATGGCTCTTAACCAGCTTCCTATACCATGTCCACGCTGATATGGTGCATTTCTGTAAATGGACCCGATACCGTTCCTGGCCTGATTCATATAATATTGTTGATAAGGACAAACCATTATTGTACTTTCTTAAAGTATTGCATTGCTGCAACCGTATCTGTTTTTATATTAATCTCGATGTTTTCAAATACCCGTGTCATCACCGGTATGTAGGTGAAAAAATCACATCTTTATGGCTCCCGTAAGCATAGTTTTCTGAAGTAATGTTTATTATACTCATAAGCGGAGATAAAACATCACCCACAATATGCGGTTCAATGATGTCGCAATAAACAAACATTTGGGTTGGTAAACCTGTCCATATACCAACGGGATGTGGGGGGTGTAGGCTTCCATAGTTGTGTTCTGATACGGTCGATAACCCAACTGTAAGGCTAGATGTGTGAGAATCTGTATCCCGTGAGCGATGTTTTTTATTTCGTAGTGACACGCTTAGTTCACTTAGTTAACAATTTACCTATTAGCACGTAGTTATTATCTCGTTGGTAATTTCTTCTATGTTGCCATAATTCCCTGAAGTGAATCGTATCACATACCAGCCGTCTTCAATATAACTGAACTCGTTAACCTTATTCGTTTTGGCAGCTGCGTAATGAAACTTGACGTCATATTACCAGGGAAATGCGTCATAAAACTATTACTTAATAAGGTAAGATAGAACTCCATTTTATATATCTCCCAGCTTCGAAGCTAACACTCAACTATTAAATTTGTCACTGTATCCACGCCAGGTATTGATTATATCGTCCGCGGCCCTTCTCTGCTAAAATCTTGTCGACTTTGAGTAGGGTATATTTATCAACCGTAACAACTTGCAACTTTTCCTCGTAAAAGGTACCCACACACAGGATCGTTATTAAGATCGATTATTCGATAAACTGGTGGTCTTCTTTTTATCACTGCACTAACTGTAAAAATTTCCTCACTCCAGTTTCATAACCCTTCTCAAAGGTGTACTTAGTTCTGGCGATTCTTACATGATCACCGGCTTTATATTTAGGGTGACACGCTGGGCCTGAGCCTTTCGCATACAGATTACGCCACACTTCCAAAATGTTTTCATCGTTTACAGCCGCAGGGGCCACATCTTTATACTTGAATGAGGACTATTGTTGTAAGCGGTCACAAGCTTTTAGAGTACATCAATATACCTGTAGGAATTCTTGTAAGTGAAATAACGCCACATCTTTATTTTCAATATTTTATTAAATCTTTCAACTACAGATGATTTTACATCAAGGTTATTTGTTACATAGTAATTGATATCTTGCTTCTTGAAAAAGTTTAGTACACTGCCAACCACAAACTCTTTGCTTTTATCCGTCTGTAGATTTGCAGGTGTATTGTCGCACTCCTTAAAAATATCTGTGAATGCTTCATTACAGATGTCGCTGGCTAGGATGTAATTGTAGTCACTATTGTGTTTACTTAAAGTTCGCATATCACAAAGATCCGCTTGCCACAGCTCGTAAGTGATGTTCACAATATATCTATTGCGTGGAAACTTTTTTCTGGTAGGTTTATGCACCGTTTAAGCCTCCTATGTCTGTTGCCAATTTTTCGCTTAACCATATTTACCTTTTACAACATCGCCGGATGCGAGGGATCATAATATACAGCATCCATATTATGTTTGCCAACTGTCCTAGTCTATTGAAATTCTTCTTCTTCTTCAAGAGATTCTTCTCGGTGTTTCCCGCGATTCACTATCATCATCGTAATTCTCGCCTATAGTCGTAAGGGTCCGTTCAATGTTAAGTGATGCAATAGCATGCCTTTGCGTTTCGGTGAATCTCTAATATCATCATCACCGCTGATAGTTATGCTAGCAGGTTAGCGTAGTTGATTGGAAAAGTGGAGATATCTTTGAAGGACTTGGTTGTACTGTTGCCATTTGTCGTGGTCACACATTTTGGTTTTTAAAACTTTATTCATATCGTTGCTCAACAGCGTTAAAATGTTGTTTCGTGTAACATCTGGAGCGTTGTATAAAATCCAACGGTAGAATAATCTTCTTTAGATTGTGGTTCATAGTTATTGGAACAGATTACCCAGAATACCTCCAAGTAATGGTCATAGCAGGAGTGGTAGAAATGTACCGCCCTTCTGTACAAGAAACTGTTTCTTCCTTTTTATAGATTCGCCTTTCTGTGCTGAGCGTTTTAAAGTGTGCTTATGTTGAGAGAGTCGATGTTCTGTTCAGCTGACAGCGATACACGACCTTTTAAAATGTTGTGTGCACACTCGCAGATACACTCCACCTGCTTTTACTATCCAAACATTTCAATAAAGCGTCACCTTAACTTTTACGGAACCTGGCTAATGCGTGAAGGATATCAGTGTTTTTGATTAAAACGTCAGTCATCGTATATGATATAATCTGTATGACTGTGATTTATAAAGCCTTTTTTCGCTATATATTCCTGACAAATGCCTTGATGCCCAAATATATTTGTTCTACATCGTAGCACGTCTGGCGTATTCTATTTTAAATCAAGCAATAAATACCCGTGTGTATATGAAGTGGCATTCTGCTACCTAGCCTCTAAAAATTTCGAGTTGTCAGGTGAAATCTGTCTTGCTAAATGCTGTATCTGAGCTTTGTCACGTGAATTCTTAAACAAGGTTATGTAATGGGTATTAAGCGTCCTTGATGAAATATGTTTTGTGTTAAGAAAAACACGCTTAGGTTTCTATGATGACACCCCTTTGTGAAAATATCCACCACCGAACCGTTAGTTTCTCGCATTAGATCGTCAATTATTATTAATACCGGTTTTTCACCATCAAACTATTCCATATCAGGTAAACCCTTCTGATATTCCACTGTGAGGTCTTTGAATAATGGCTGCCACTCGCTACGGACCAAACAATTTTTTCAAATGTATCACAGACAGTTCTGATATCTTTTAGAAAATCCACGGTAAAATAAGATTTCCTACAACCCAATGGGCCCGCAACTATTGCCGAAAAGAGATGGTTAAACTGGCCCTCCAGCTTGAATTGCGAAACAACACTAAAGGACACCCTGTCATCAACCTCGCTTAAATACCAAAAATCTGTGAGCGCAGGTATATTTTACTTTTTTCATTCTTATCTTTTAATATAATAACGGCTTTTTTGTTTTCTAGAATGTAAGCATGAAAATAGTTAGCCTTTACGTAACTAGTTAATTAACATACAAATTCAAATTCCCCGCCATGACCAAGCAGAATGCAGAGACTTAAATCCAAATTCAAATTTTTCGCCAAGTGGGCCACGACAAGGGGGCAAAGGCCCGAGAGCAAGTTGCGAACCTGTCTTACAAGTTAGCATTCGGGCTCCCTTAGTAGAATACAAATTCAAATTTTCAGCCAAGGAAGCAGTAGGGCCCCTATTAGAATACAATCGACGAAGGCTCACGAACAAGTTCGGAAGACCTACGCCAAAAGGTCCTTAATCTACAAGATGGCCGATTACACGTACAACCAATCAGGTGAAATTATGGGTGTGGCCTAGTCTTAGCCCCGCCTTAATGAATCCATAAGGGCCTTATCTAGTCTTAACCCCTCATAAATCAGCCAAAATGGCCGATAGACCACGCCCTAGGGTTATCCAACGCCCCTATCCAGGGAGTCTAACCGCCAAAAGGCTCTTAATATGGCCAAAAAGACCTTAATAAGAGGCGAAACCCCGCTGAAAAAGGCTCCCGAAAAGAAGCCGACCTCATCCACTCAGCCCCCACCACATTTTGTCCTGTGCGGGCTGGGCCGGGATTCCTCCCACTCCATTTTGTCCCATGCTGATCCCTTTCTACTTGCGGTTAATATTACAGTTATCGTCCCCCATAAAGCATTTCAAAACGTCTGACGTCACACCGTATGATTTACACATTTCCATGCAACAGTGACTATAATCTCCGCCTAGTTAATTGGAGTTATTAGGTTACGTGTTATCATTGTTTTTATACTGCCTGACATCACGACCGTTCTAAACAGCGTAATTTAATTTAAATTTTGTAGCTTTTTTAATTCTCTCGAGCGTACACAAAGCTAAAATTTTTGTTTTTTAAATAAATATTATTTCAATATTATAATCCCTTAAGTTTTTCAGTGTTCTTTTATTATATCAATTTTTTGTTCTATTGATAGAGATGTTGAACTTATACTGTGATGGGATGCCCAAGTGTTAATTTTATTGTTTAAGTGTCTTTATGCATCCGTAACATTCAATTTTAAATAGAATGCGTGTTACTAATATATTTGCTATAACGCTAAATAAACAAATTTCGGAAAATAAAAAAAAAGTAAACAATAAAATTGTGTTTAATATTACAGATAAGCGATGACGCAAACTACAATCCGTTTCATTTATTTAAATTTATACAAATTAATATGAATTTCTACTAGATCAATTAAGCGAAGATTTTTAACAAAATTTACTTTATTAATCACTTGAAAATTACAGTATTTTTAATAGATTAAAAAATTGAAGTTATTGAAAAAAGTTATTTCTGTAATGGGGATTTGTATTGATTTTTTTTCCGCGAAGAGTTGTGTTGAAGGTAATAATTATGCTAATTGGGCAAGTTTTTTGTTTGTGTACAATGTATCGTACTTTGTTTATAGTGGAAATTTGCACTTTATTTTACACGTGTGGTGCTTTATTAAAATTCAAAATGGCAAATACGTTATAAGGAGATTAAGTTGGCTATTTTTTGTGTGCAGGTTTCCCCACTTTCTGTTTAGTGAATTAGGTTGGACTTTGTAGTTCTATATTTTGGAATTCAGTAATATTAAATAATACCATTCGTCTAGATGTAATTGTAATTTTCACACCATAATTAATGAAAGTGTTGTGCTATCACTTACACTGGATTTAGTATTATAAATTGCCACCATAGTGAATCCGAAATTTTGGATAAAGAGTTGGAAGGTATCAGTATTGTTTATTAAATTACATGCAAATTAAGAGAAAAATGGGTGCGGTTTTGTACCTTAACGTATCCTTCATTTTTATTGTTTATCCGTACCATTTTGGCAAACTTTTTCAAGCATAAACTGTGTGAATGTAATAAAACACATCCTTAGGCATACGATAACGTTTGAATTTAAATTATGCTTTAAATCTTAAAGACATACCGTGAAATTATTTATTAAATGAAGTGTCAGAAGTGATTAACTGGGCAATAAAAAAATAAAACCCGACTAAATCTGAATGTATTTTAGTAGGACGTGGTAGGTATTTTGCATATTTGGGAAATAAATTACTTATTGCCGAGGTTTAACACGTGGAGAATTAATTATTTACGCATGTCTTTGGTAAAGACAGAGCGTTTGTTAACAATATTGTTAATTTTTAAAATTGGGTTTTTAAAGATATCTCAAATTTGATCGATCAAACTACCCTATAAATACAACTTTCTAGGAATCATTTCTCAGACATCTTGTTTTGGGATCTGCTCGACTTATTTCTGCCTTCATATATTAAATAAATAAACTTAACACATAAATTTAAGTTAAAATTGAATATTTTGTTCAATGATGACTCTGGCTTTAAATTGTGATTATTTCTTTAGTTTCAAATAAATTCACTTATACGCTTTTAATACAAGCGTGTTAAATTTCAAAATCAGATTGAGGATTGAAATTGCACCCTGCATTTAACAATGCTCAGATATTCTAGTTTTAAATTTCCTTGTTTTTTAACTTATATAAAAAGAATCTACCGTAGAGTGGGGGGTTACTTGAAACACTTTTTAGATTTAATGGTTATTTTTTTTCGTTAGTATGCTCATGCTTAGTAATCAGTTATTTATGCTTATATATATATATATATATATATATATATATATATATATATATATATATATATATATATATATCTTAGTCGTAGATTGTTCAGAGTCTCCTCTTCAGCCCTGGTCAATCCTTGCTTGTTGGTGTTGCAATGTTTTGTGTTATTGTATAGTTTACAATCATGAGATGTGTTTTTTGTAAAAAATTTATTTATTTTAAAATTTAATAATGCGTTAATTGGATTAATGTGTGTGTTGTTTAGTTGTATTTAGTGTGGTTTATCCGATTCGTTCTCCGGTTTCATGCTAGGTCGTCATCGAATAAACGGGGTTTGCAGCATATGGGATGTTATCTATGGATTCTTCTATCTCCTCAGGTCCTCAAGGAGTTGTGTAAGGATCATATGCTTGAATTTTAATTTAGGTTTTCTTCTGAATTGGAAAACGGTAGTTGTAATGGTAAGGATTTCTCTGGTTGGATAGTATCCCCGAAAATTCTTTTATGTGAAAAGTTTTTCTGAAGTGTTTGGATTCTGTGTGTGATTGGTGCTATGTTGGCGTGCTGTGTTGTGAGGTCACTAGGGTACCTGAGGGGTAACCTATGTATGCGTCTAAAAATTCGGCGTTCACAGGAGGCAATAGAGGAAAGGTGACATAACAGGGCGGATGTATGTTTTGTAGGTGTGTTGAAATGTTTTTGAGTGGCAACCTCTGATTCTATCCCGGAGGGCGCCTAGTAGGTTTGTGCGGTTTCTAATCCTATTAAGTGTTCATTTTACATCGATGAGCCAATTGAGGGTTCTAGTAAAGAGAATTCCTGGTTAGGTGACTTCGTCTTGGAGTGTGAGTCTTTCTTGGTTTAGGGCGAGTGAAACATTTCTGGAGACAAGCTTTGGGAACTTATCTTCGGTGTAATTAGGATATCGGAAGAGGATTGTTTGGGTTTTGGTGGGATTGGCGAAGACTGCGCAACTACTCCGGGTTGGGTAACTTCGGGAATATCGGATGCGAAGATAGTGTAGAGGATCGGGGCTCGGTACCCCTTCTGTAGGTTGAAAAGGATCGGAAAAGGTTCTCCCTACTTTGACCCGAACTGACCGATTAGTAAGGTACGAAAGTAGGAGTTTGATGAAGGGATCTATGTTGAGGTTTCGCATTTTGTGCAGCGGTTTGCCATACTGTCAAATGCTTGTAATGTCTAGAAACACAGCCAGATTGCATTGCTTGTGATTGAATGCTCTGGTGGTCTCTGTAAGCAGCTTCAACAAGGGATCGTGACACGTTCGGTTGGGACGAAGCCAATTGGCTATTAGGAAGGAGGTCGTTGAATTTAGGTGGTCCCTAGTCGCCTGGCTAGAATCTCTCAAAGCATTTTCGAGACAACTCAAAGTTGTCTATAGGAAGATAGTTAGGTCGGCATGTTTGGGTATCATGACGGTGAGCCGATTTCAGTCCGTCGAAGTGGGATAGGATTAAACATTGGTTGTAGATGTTGGAGAGTAAGCGGAGGGCTGGATCGGGTAAATGGCGGAGTATTTTTCGATTTAATCCGTCATGGCCTGGGGCAGAATTTTTTCCGTTTTGAAATAAGTATGGACCTGGTCGGGCGTGATGGGAGCATAAAAGGGATTCTCGTTATCGAGTTGGGTTTCAGAAAGGTTAAAGTTACGGAATTCTTCAAGGCGACCCTCGAGGAGTGCCTTGAACCGGTTATTGAATTGGGGATCATCTGGGTATCGGAAAGTGGATTGGAGGTGGTGACCAAAGAAATTGGCCTTTCCTTGGTCGGAGGAGATTAGGTTGCCCTGAAGGTCGGTTAGGTGGGATTTAGGGTTGACTGGAAATGGTTCGTTACTGAAAACTGTAAAAAATTTCAAATAATTTAAGTTATTCATAATCTGTATAGAGATTTATAAAATTAGTTTTTTTTTCAATTTATAAAAAAGCTTCAATAGCCTGTAACTTGAAAACAAAAAGCGAGCGGACATTAGCGTGGAATAGTTAGTTGCTGCTAGAATAACAAAATTTTCACCTATTGCAGCTGCGGCCTTCCATTTGAAATAAATTAAAATTTAGCCCAGATATGCCCGAAATTGAACCAGAGATCTTTTTGGTGTGTTGTAACGGTATAAACGGGTGGTAGAACGGGATTACAGATAAATTGGCCTTTTTGCCCCGACTAACCAGCGTATGGGTGTAGGTCAGATGTTCAAAAATTTTGCACATCCAGAATAGTAAATCGTACGTAAGTCAAAATAGGGGATGAAGACAAAATCAGTTCGGTTAAGGGCGCCAGAATGGTTAGTAGTCAAAATAAGGGTCGTCGTGCCAAAATTACGAGTACATAGCGTGTCCAAACATACAAAAAACATACGCTTACCTATCCGCAATCAATCCCAGGTGTGCTGGACAGCAACTCAGCAAACTACTTGAAATCGGGCTTCAAAAGCACTACACGCGTGTCAAATAAAAGCGTGATGAACACTCAATAAAGTTACGTTAATACACCTCAGTGTAAATAATTAGGCCTTAATAATAATCAAAACAAAACAAAAAAATCTATAGAATGTACTCTAAATGGATTAATACTCAACAAAAAAAAATCAAATAAAACACTAAATATTATTAACGCTATTACTCAATAAAACTAAAAAAAAACTAACTTCGTTACGTTAAAACTTACCCTTCTAAATTACTTGCAATTTGCAAAAAAACTTTTATGCAACACAAAAGGGTTTCCACAGAATTAAAACACATTTATAAAACCTAACAAAGCTATAATAAAATAATAAAAAAATGATAAATATAAACATACGATAATGTGTATAAACAAAGAAAAAAAAACAAAAGCATAATGGGCGACAGGATGTCTGATCAGAATGCTGCTTAACGCCGTTCTAACTGGTTTATCCTATATATATATATATATATATATATATATATATATATATATATATATATATATATACATATCGTGGACTATATACCCACACTACAATAGGGTCAATTGCCCTTTAATACTAAAATAAATAACAAAGTGTGAAGGCGGAGCGTCAGAACTGTAATTAATTACACTGAATAAAGTTAAAACAACAACTTAATTTAACAAAAAAAAACGCTTTCAAACCTTCGTTAACACACAAAAATAATTCGAAACACAAAAATCTTGAAATATTCAATAAAAAAAACAATATTATGTTACCTTAAAGTCTAGAATTACACCTCTCCTGTGTTACAACAATTGAAAAAGGTGATCGGTTACTGCTATAACGGAAATGAAATCTTCCTGGTCTGGCAAAATGATGAATGAAATGTTGACTATTGTTCTTTTATACACAAACAATTCCTTGATTGAATCGCGTTAAAATGTTACTGCATTAATTAAAAACTTCTTTTAAAATACTAATAATTTGAGCGTTCAATTTGCTTGTTGACTTTGAAGATTTGGTTCCCCAATACAAACTTCGTTTTCATCCGTCAGGGCTGCTCGAGACTTTCAAAAGTTTAAACGTCAGCAGACTTAACGCGAAAAATATCTCTATATTTTTATTCAAGTACAAACAATCAGTCCCACATTCAACCTCTATGACTTAAAACCAACATACTCACTAATAAACTGAACAACTATAACTACTCGTCTTTATGTCGCCAACATGACATCATACACAGATAAATCTACACTATTTATTTAAATTACTTAATTTTTAAGGAAATCAAACGAAATAAACGTTATTTACACTTAATATACAACTATATACAAATAAACGTTACTCAAACTTCCATAAACGGGGAATAATAAGGAAAAACAACCTAAATTACGGAATAATAATTCACAAACAAAACAATCTAAAGCTCACCATACACCTTACCTAAAGGTCGCTACACGCGCTAAACAAATTTAATCTATAGAACTCAATTTGACAACAAAAAAAATATATACAGAATCTAACTAAGTGCATAGAATTACAAACAAAATTACGCAATACTTATACAGGGTGTTCAAAATACCCTTACAGTGTCTTCATAAAATTAGTTATTTATAAGTATATAAAGATAATAATCAAGGATATATGTCATGAAAATACCCATAGTGCCTATTAGGCACTGTCCTACATTTAGGACATTAGGTATATCAGGCATTTTAAATTAGACAGAAAGTAATTTCATTCAAAATATATTTATAAAGTTTATAATGTATGATAAGCAATGAAACATTTCACATTTAAAACCAACATTTCACATCTGGTGGTAGTCTTGGTTTGGTAATGTCGACACTTTGTTTGCTTATCTTGAATCTAACCTATCATCATAAAAAAAAACATAAATTGCACGCTTTCTTTAAATAAAAAACTAATTCTTACAAAGTCAGATTTTTAAAAGTTAATCTAACAAAAATCTAAATATCAATAACACTCTTAAAATAAACTGTACATTCTCCCTTATTAGGATATTCTAAACACTTAATGATTTAATAATGTTCAAAGTCCACAATATCTTCTACATTTGAATAGCTAAAGATCGTTTTGAAGAGTCCTACTGGACGCAAACATTTACAAACATATAGATTTCCGTCTTCAATTATTTCTGTCACTTCCCCAACATATTTCTTTTGTTTATGAGGCTTCCCTTCTATTGGAAATGCTACAAGTAAAAACCCACCAACCTCCACTGTTACATCGTGTTCTTGACTTGAACTTTGTGTGCCATTACCATTTTCATCGTCATTTTCAATATTCTCATTATCACTAGTTTCTTCAAAATCAAAAAGGGTTTCTGGACCAACTGAAGATTCTGAATTATGTAAATATATTTCTGCTTCAGAAACAAAACTAGCAGAAGATTGGAAGTTGAATTGGATCGGAAACACTTTTTCCGGCTTCTACTGTTACTCTTGTCTTTTTCTTGATCTGCTGATGTTTCATTTTCATATCGCATAGTCCTAAGTTGTTTTGTTAAAGCAGTAGCTAGAGCGGATTCATCTGCTGTTGTGTTCTGGTCAGGAATCCCCTTTGAAACCTGCTGCTTATCCAAAGGATAAATTCCGCATGCACGGAATCATGATTTTATTATTTCTTCTTGATTATGTTCCATACCATTAAGAGTTTCTTTTAAGAAAGCTGGAAATTGAGCCTTTGGAATGGTTCCTTGGTGCGATAATTTCCACTTCAGTAATGTTTTCCTCCATGCAACTTTTAACGGCCGAAAAGATACATCAAAGGCTGACAAAGGTGTTTGTTAGCACAAAGGATGAATTTAATGTTGTGTTCTTGACATTTGTTGATAACATTTAGCAAGATGGCTAAAGGTTGCCAATATAGCTTTCCTGGTCTAAAGTTTTCAAATATAGTATTACAGTCGTAAACTAGTCATTAAACACTTTTGCATCCAGCCATTGATTTGGTTCGATTGTATTGTGCGTTCTAGACGTTTAAGTGTCGTATAAATGTTCAGCTTTATATATAACATACAGGTAATAATTGCCGCTAGCAGTACAAACTATAACAATAGAAGTACTCATTTTCGACGTGTCTAAACACCGTTCTGCATTATGAAAATGTAAATTTCAATTAACTCATAATAAAATATTATCATTTTTGAGATTTTTAATGGTGTCTTTATATAATTAAAGTTTCGATACGTTAATTATCGATGAGTAAATGTTTGTTAAAATTGAAAATGTATAAACATTTTCAAATTTGAAAATTGTTTATACATCTTTAACAATTTTACAAACATTTATGACAAGATAACTATGTTACAAACTTTAGATATAATTTAAAGACACCATTAAAAATAAAAAGATAAGTATTTTATTACCGTTCTGCATGTTTCGACCCAATTTTTTAACAATACTTTAGAACTGCGAGGATCATCGGTTAAGTTACTTTCGTCATAGTTTATAATGGCATCTGGCACAATACTCTCAAGTTCGTTTTTTAAATTTTGAAAATATTCTGTAATCATTCAGAAGAGACTCGGCTCGATTTCTTTTGGTGTTTGTCCAAAACGATTTGATAATTCTGGATGTCTCTCGCAAAAATGATACACCCAGTCCTTCCCAGGTTTGTTTTATTTAAAGCGACTCTCTCTTCTACCACATTCCTCAAGATAAAAATACACATTGTAAATCTTGGGATCGAAAGAGGAAACCCCCATTTAGCAGCCACAAACAATCCTTCTAAAATCAAGCCCCCCTCATATGTTGTTAGAACCGCCGGACGGCCAACAGCTTTCATATTTTTATTGGCTACTTTTCGAGATAACGTAGCTTTCATGTTTTTTGGAGGCCTGTCGCATAAATCTAGTTTTACTTTTTATTTCTTCTACTGCTTCCGAAGAATATTTGGCATACGTTCTTCCTGCAGGATTTTTTTATGGTGTCTTGGCATTTTTCTGTAAAGAAATACTATATTTGGATAATAAAAAAAATATTTTTGAAAACTTGGAGCACGTGTTTCATGTTTTCGTGCAATTTTGTAAGTATACGAATTAGGGAATATATAAAAGTTTTGGCAACACAGCTTGGAATTGCGGAAATGTACGAACTGTTTCTCAATGATAATAAATAAGATACATAACCTACAAAATATCATGCAAATTGACTAAACGTGAATAGATATTTTATGAGAAGTTTTTCAATGTTAGTTTTCTGTATTAATGTTACGTTTTAGTTTATGCTCGGTGAATACACAAGTGTGGAAATATTTATAACTTCATTTAACTGAGACTTCAAGCACATGTATCTAGTAATCTATAACTGTTCACACAACATAACAATTTTTCGCATTGTTGCCAGTTTTCTAAAAAATATACAGGGTGTATTTTAAAATCACAGACAAAAGAAAACTGGAGATTCTATGATTCAAAATAATACGAAAATGATCATAAATGCTTTTCCGAAAATGCTTCCTAACCGAGATACAGGTTGATTAAAAAATACTTTTTTTAAGGTTTTTTAAGATTTCTCAAAAATTACAAAAGATATTACACTGAGATTTGGTACACCTAAATGTCTAATTAAGTACAATTAATCAGGTGAGTTTGAGTCAACTGACTCTATGCAGTGGCGTAGAATATTTTAAGTTAATCATTTTAGGTAAAAAAAACGCAGGCCCTGGTTTTTTTGAAGAAATATTTTTTTGATAGATTCAACATTTTATTCTGTAAATAAAATCATACTTAGTATTTTTTCGATTCGGCACCCCGTTTTTGAAATATGCATTAACATAGACGACCACATTATTCAATAAAAATCAAAATTTGTTTTATTTTACAAAAAAATAAAGCAGTTAACTATTAGGTACATTATTAAAGAGATATTGTAGGAATCAAAAACAAAATAATTATTTTTATACATATTATTCAAAATGTCCCACTTTCTTTTGAATGCAAGCTTGTATTCTTCTTAGCAAATGAAATCTAACACGCTGAGAAATTTGTGGCATAGCCCTAATCTCATCGCATGCCATCTGTATGCGCTTACAAAGTTGTTCTCGATTATCAATTTGAACAGAATAGAAACGAGTTTTCAAATACCCCCACACAAAAAAACCAGTGGGTTTAAATCTGGCGATCGTGCCGGCCACGCTACTTCACTTCCTCGTCCAATCCAGCGTCCAGGGAACTATGCATTTAAAAATTCTCTGACGTTTCGTGTAGAATGTGGTGGTGCACCATCATGCATGAAATACATGTTCATTCTAACATCTAAGGGTACGTCGTCAAACAATTCTGGTAAATCTTCTCTCAAAAAATTTAAATAAAATTCGCCAGTAAGTCTTTGAGGAAAACTTATAGGTCCGATTAGGTGATCGTCTAGTATACCTATCCAAATATTTTCGCTAAATCTATGTTGGTGAGCTGTAACTACAGTTGGATGCTGATTTTCATCTAACCATTTGTGGGAATTATGCAAGTTTATTATTCCATTTCGGGAAAAAATACACTCATCAGTTTCTGTACATCTTCAGCATTTTTATTTAAAAACTATTCGTAAAAATTCATTCGACGAGGATGGTCAGCAGGCAATAATACATGCACTTTTTGTAGGTGAAAGGGATGTACGTTTTGTTCTCGTAAAATTTTCCAAGTCTTGCTATGCGACACACCAAATTCTAAACCTAACTCACGCATACTTATTGATGAATTTTCATAAACTCTATCTAAAATTTATTCCTCAATTTCAACTGGTACACGAGCATTTCGACCGGAATTTTTCTTTCCTTTGAAAGTTCCATACTCTAACAAGTTACGATGAACGGTTCTAAACGTGGTATGATGTGAATGTCTTCTATTTGGAATTCTTTGTTCATAAAGTCCAGCAGCTGCACGAGCATTACAATTAGTATTATCATAACATAAATGCATATCGACCAGTTCTCGATTGGAATAATTCATTTTTTCACAGTAATTAGACACAAACAATGAATTACAAACCACGCGTAAATGCAACTATTTTAGCAAACATAAGATACGTAACTGTCAAATGCAAAGCAATCTCTGATTTATTTAATTTGGTTATTACTGAATAATGTAGTCGGAAAAAATACTAAGTGTGATTTTATTTGCAGAATTAAATGTTGAATTTAACAAAAAAATATTTCTTCAAAAAAAGCAGGGACGTGCGTTTTTTTTTTTGTTTTTTACTTCAAGTGATTCACTTAACATATTCTACGCCACTGGATGGAGCCAGTTGACTCAAACTCACCTGATTAATTGTACTTAATCAGACAGTTAGGTGTACCAACTCTCAGTGTAATATCTTTTGTAGTTTTTGAGGAATCTTAAAAAAATAATTTTTTTAATCAACCTGTATCTCGGTTAGGAAGCATTTTCGGAAAAGCGTTTATGATAATTTTTGTCTTATTTTGAATCATAGAATCTCCAGTTTTCGTTTGCCGGTGATTTTAAAATACACCCTGTATAAAAATTGAAGTTTTGTTCCAAGTTACCCCACCGTTTCAAGTAACCTCCCTCTACGGTACCGCAATTAAGTTTATTATTCACCAACATAGATCTGAGAGTTTTTTTTTTTTGAAGAAATATTTATATTTATATTACAAGGATTGGAAAAATATAAGGGCTGCGTTATAATAAGGGTGTGAATGGAAAGGAGTGATTACTAAATCATGTAGTAGATGAGGTATCATTAATCAAACTCGAACTTGATTGTTATGAAAGTTTAGAGATCTTCAAAAACAAATTCTAATGAATAATGATGATCAAGGACCTTTAGGCTACTCTGAACTCATTAAACTTTCACAACTTTCACTTTCACCAGATTACAACGACGCATTACTCGCTGATGGTATATATGTTAGAAATTTTCTTTAGTTCGCCCTAGTCGACCGCTGATGATGATAGCGTAGCTATCGAAACGCGTTCGGTGTTTTTTAATTTTGTGTGATACGTGGGTGTATTTTGTTTGTTGATCTTTATGTAGTTTAAATCGGATATCGCACAAAAAACACTAATTTAGTTACTCATTATTTATTATCTCCCTGATGAAGGGAGACGTCCAAACTACCCAAATAAATTGCTTCAGACCATAAGATATTCACTACAAAAAGAGATAGATCATTAGCTTTTTCTGGAAAAAAGTGATTCAACCCTAACGATTGTGTTACTGTCCGGAAATATGGAGCGTACAATAGTGCATTTTTTAAATTTTAATTACGTGCTAAATTTTTTAAAATAACACCGACAGCGTTTTGCTTTACATGGTGTTGTTTACGTAAAACTAACTATTAAGTTTGAAATCAATAATGCATTAAAATTTTTTAAAATTATTCCAGATATTCATATGCGAATCTGCATACTGCACTTTAACGTAAAGTAGGTAAGTTGAGTAACAGAAATTACATTTCATATTATAATAAAGTGGTAATGGTAATCGTATAAAAAGTGTTTTAATAAAGAAATAAGTGTAAAAATGTTCTCCAAAACAAATCGTTAAACTAACTGGAGATACAAACCATTCACCAAAAATAACGCCTTTGTCCCAGTCGGTTGATTAAAATGGGCCGATTCAATCTTTGATTTGTATACACAAATTCTGCTTGATTATTTTCACTTAACATATAAAAAACTTGTAACACTAGTAAAAATGATCTCACGCCAAGTTATTTTTTAATTATGCTCGGAATAACTAAACCGAGGTTGTTTATAATAAAATTCTACAAAATGTAAAAATAAAAATATACAAACTATGTTTATTAACAGTTAAATTAGGGTTATATAAAATATATCTTAAAAGTAGCCTTAAATTACTAAAAAATCATTAAACATAAATACCTGTTCGAACAATTTTTGTACACAAACTTTTTAATAACCTCTGGTATCTAAACGATTACGGAAATGTAAACCAAAGTGATGTCATCTTTGCACCAATATTGCGCAATATCTCGAAATAACAATGCTGTTTGTTGTAAACCTCACCAAAATGGAATTTTCCTTCTTATAAATTTATCTTCATGAAATTGAATAATCCGTTTATTGCAATTTTGCATTCATAAAATGAAAGCGTACGTAAAAATAGAATTAAATGTGTAATTAAAATGTAATTAAAGTGGAAAAGTAAAAGTAATAAAAGTAAAAAAGTGCCTGCAAAGAGCAAATGTTTTAATTTTTAGTATAATACGTTAAAATATATCTTACCATTAAATCAATGGCACTTTTCACAAAATTTGTGGAAACCAAAAATATGACTTTCTGCATCTAACAGCGTACCATAAGAAGTGAACAAAATGGACGCTCCGAATATCTGGTGATATAGCCGTGCGCGAAAAATTTGCGAAAAGAATTAAGTCAACGATGACGCGTTGCGCGAAAATATTGAGCAGAAAAAAATAATTTAAAGAAGTGGTAGTATAAACCTTTAAGAAGATATGCACTTAAGTTACAGCAAAATGCAAATTAAGTTGCCTACCACATACTTATATTTCAATAATAATTAAAAAATTTTCTTATATTTACAACTAAATGAACGAAGAACCTAAATTACGGTATATTTTAATACAACTCAAAATGGGTTGTTACAATATGATTACAAAATTAAACATTTAAGAATTAAGAAAGGTCCTAATTTCGTTCAACTAAATTCAATGTGTATATACAATTACAAAAATATTAAGTTACATAAAAAATCTCTTATGGCTAGCACATTCTTAATCTTTTCCATCTTATTCTTCCTCTTGCCGTCACTGCCTTCTTATTGGATTGAAAGTTCAAAATTAGAAAAACAGATGGCTATGGTGTCTAGAGTAATAAATACCGAACGTAAAATACTGCTGTTCGGATGTCCGAGAGGGTCCAAGGGACCTCGGTTATCGAAAAGTACTCACTTTCTGATCCATTATTGCAACATCCGCGGTATCAGATCTAATCTTAATGCTGTTCACCAGCATTTTGAACAATTACAACCTGATAATTTGTTTCTATCTGAAAAAAAAAACTCTGATGGAGCTCTATAGTGTTTTAAGTTAGCTAAATGGAACGATTTACGGGACTTATTTGCAACCTTTCCATGATATTGTTTTAAGTCGTGTTCATCTTCGGACATTGCTCTTTTAGTATCTGCAGGGCTCCTCATGGATATTCCCAAAAAACAAAATAATATAGGCCATTCTCGTTCCCAACCCTGACTCAATAAGGCTTGTCTGATGCAATATATTTGAAAAATAAATTTTACCGTAAATGAAATCAATAAACGTCATGGTACATATTCATTTTCCCCCATGACATCCTTTGACGGATCTGTAGTTGCTGATTTTGTATACAAAGCCAATCTTTTTGTAGATTTATTTGCATCAAACTCGTGTTTTAATATGAAAAAGATGTCCCCTAGTCACCTCTTCCTCATACACTATGAAACAATTCATTTTCGGTACAATCTCCTAGAATCGATCATCAGTAGACTTAATCTCAATTAGGCGAGTGGCCCGGCGGTATCCCAGCTATCGTCTTAAAGAAATGCTACCCCGAACCAGTACCGGTCCTATCTAAACTATTTGATCTATATGTTCTGGGGAATTTCCTTCATCTTGGAAGTTAAAAATGTTCAACCTTTTCCCAAAAAAGTCGGTAAGATCGACTAACTGCCATCAAATGACCCGTCTCTGATTTCTGACTTACAGTGTCTTGAGCATAGAAGAATAGTTTCGGTTCCTTCCTTGTTCTATCGCTATTACAATGGCAAGTGTGTAAAATACTTAATACATTGGCGGCCATCTATCTAGAACATGTTGCTCATTCACACATAATTCGCAATCAAATTTATCTGGTCATAAACGGCGCAAGCTACATTTTACACGGCGAATAAATTGTGGAATTAGTGCCTGTTTTCTCGAAACTTTGACTTAACAATTTAAGGTAGCCATTCATAAACATTTCTCGAGTAACAATATCTAAATCCAGTGTTCCGATGCTTTAGCACGTTAGACAAATCTTACTCTGTTCGGGAATACTATAAGTAAAAAAAAACTTCCATTTTGTTTAAAATTATAGAAAAAGCTGTCTCTTACCTTGAAACTAACAAACTCTCTAGTGACCACCAATATGGTTTTAGATAGAGTCGTTCAACAGGTGATCTGGTTTTATACTCCTATGTGACCCAAGTTTGGAACAATGCATTACAACAATGCGGTGAAACTGTTGTAGTCGCCTTAGATATCTCAAAAACACTTGACGAAATTTGGTATGTGTTTACTTGCCCTCACCTCCTTTGGGTTAAATGATACTCTCATTAATTGGGTTCCTAGTTTCTTTGACATAAGATGAATTCGTGTCGTAGTTGATGGCTTCTTTTAATAAAAAGTTAGAATTGATGCGGGCGTGCCACATGAATCAGTTATAGTGCTTGCTATACATAAATGATCTTATTTCTTTCAACGACTAACTCGGTCCATTGCTTTGCTGACCACAGCACTCCTCATTGTAGTTTATCCTAGACTACTCATAATGGTAATCTACTTTCTATCTGTAATCAAGACCGTAAAGCTGAAATGACAACTTCGATCAACATGACATTCAACGTATCCTTGAATAATCTAGTTTAATTTAATGCTAATAAAACTCAATGTTGCCTTTTTTCCTCCAAAAAAGATCTTTCATTTCGTGTTGTAAGCATGAATGGCCCAGATCTTAAGAGACTCTATTACTATGTTAGGAATGACTATCTTCAAATCTATCATGGGCTGATCATCTTCTGCCAGTTACTAAAACTCGTAAAATAAGCTCTTTGTACAGACCTAAGCAGTACTTTACCTTCCGACAACTCTTTCTGCCGTGTTAGGCCCAAATTTTACCTCATCTAGAATATAATCCTCAATTCTGGGTTGGTGCTTCCTAATATGCTCTCGATATCGTTGATCGTATTAAAAAAAGAGAGATTAGGGTTATAAATTGACCGGTCCTTAACTTAACTGATATACAGTCCCTTACCGATAGAAAAATCGTTTCAGTTCTTTTTTTGTATTATCGGCATTACAGTGGCTATTACGCTGTTGAATTACATACTTTGATACCATGTTGAACTATTGCTAGGAATACTTTGTTCGCACATTCACATCATCAATATGAAGTACAAATTTCCACTTGTTGGACCAAACGGGCACTATCCACATACTTCTACATGGCTTTAGCACGGTAGGCCACACAGCTTGTTCACGGCCTTGCTCTTATATTAAATGTACAAAACATGTAATCAATTAAACACATACATGTGTGCAAATTTTTGTACAGTAAAAAGGTATTATATATATATATATATATATATATATATATATATGTATATATATTCTTCCTGGTTAATTTATTTATTAAACACTTTTTTCTTTGTATAATACAATAACACATAATCTTTGTTTTGACATTCACTTGAATACAAAATACCCAACCCTATTTAAAATTGTATTATTCACTTAGTGACGTTTTATCCTCGTTTGTCTAGTATGAAAATCAAGGGTATACTAAAGGTTAATTTTTTATCTGTTTTGGCATGACTACGTAAATAAAACGTTTAATTTTTAACGCGTATTTCGTTTCTTTAAAATGTTTAAAAGAAAATGTAAAAACACGCCTCCGCAACAGACACACAGCACAAAACACGACACACACGACACGACACACAGCACAGAAAAAAACACACACACACCACACACAGCACCACAGGAAACGCACACGCACACACACA
>JARFJB010002146.1:162500-262500 GCA_036346205.1 Vesta saturnalis | reverse complement strand
ACAACACACACACAACACACACACACACAGACACACACAAAGACACACACACACAAAACACACACACAAACACACACACAAGACACACACACACAGACACACACACAACACACACACACAGACACACACACACAAGACACACACACAACACAACAAAACACACACAACAACACACACAGACACACACACACAGACACACACACAACACACACACACACAACACACACACACACAGACACACACACAACACACACACACAAAGACACACACAAACTAAAATCTTTAACCGTAAAATATTGAACTTATTCGCAATGATGCAAATTCTTAAAATTAGCTAATAGATTTATTTTGACTTTACTGACGATAATGCTAACCATACTCAAATTTTTGCTTGCGTAACATTGTCTTTTCTCGCAATAATTAAAAGCTTAGAATTTATTTACGATGATATTGCATTACGCGCAAAACTCAAATCTGATAAATAGAAATGGCCAAATTATGGTAGACTATGCTGTGTTTCACTGAAATCGAAATGTATGAGATCCATCATAGTAGGACAGGAAAACAATAAAATTACTCAAATTGAGCAATGATAAGCCTTCTAATTAAAAACTAGGAGTCATGAAGAAAACCCAGTTTATTAATAATCAATTACATTTACAAATCAAAGTAAAAACTACCAACAGAAAAAGTTAATTATGCAAATACAACAAAGTCCCGTTAAATCTGGTTAAAATGCATACAAAATTGGAAAATCGAGCAATTGCAAAATGAAAGCAGTTTAACTACACAAAAACGCACAAAAAAACAAGCAGTGAAATCACACCCATAATTGTACCATAAATAAATCAGAATTAAAATCATATCACCAAACTGGTGGCCATTATCCAACAAACCATGCTGGCAGTTAACAATAAAGTAAACGAAGATTAAGTTGCTCACAAAATAAAACAAATTAAACAGATAGCAATAAGTCAATCGTAATACCACGATGCTGTTTAAACTACACATAGTCAAGAACAAAAAAGACAGACAAAGAAATTTCACCTAATACATTAATATATTCGTACAATTATACATATCATTAAAAAAAAGCCTAGCAAAAGTAAGCTTAAAATAAAATAGTTAATGCAACAAAGTGAACATGGATTGACCGATAACCTACTAAATTGATTGATTGATCTATATCAAATGAGACCGGGTTAGTTTGAACACCTAAAGCTGTGGGCATCCAGTTTGTAATTGTTGATTCAAGTCTAAAGTTGTAATCGAGACTTTTTCAATGGCATCCAGACACGTTTCCATTAAACCCCAGTACTATCAAAAAACAATTAAACTGAGGTTTCCCATACCACGTTTGCCCACACACTAAGTCCTCTATACGGACGAAAATGCTAGTAAAAACAATAAAAATGTTAAATATCAGCGATGACAGAAATGTCGTACTGACGCAGTTATTTAAATAGATTTCAACATAGTAATCGTGCTTGCGAGATAGTGTATAGGTAATCAAGTTACTATCAAATTACTACCCTATCAATTCTGTGCGATTTGAATATCTTGTAATAATTAAATAGTAAATTCTTGCAAAGCAATGACCAACTTGTCTAAAGGTTACAACAGCTTATTGAATTGCTTATTACGACTTTTAATCTACATTAAGTACCTACTTACGCTTGAATATAGCCATCTCGTGATTTGGTCACTGACAGATACACCTAAAGGGTTAAAGTACGCGGTTTAAACCAAGACCTAGTTGATTATTTATCGCTATAAGTTTGTTTACACGACCGTATCGATGATGGTTATTTAGAACTATAAGTTTGCTTACACGGTCACTTTATTATGAAAAACCAACAACAAAAGGAGAAACAATAGAACGTGCCAATAAAGTTTTCGCTACTCGGTACGACTGAATCGAACCGCTAACTCCAACGAATCTTCTTTCCGAATCATCCACGATTTTAAATTATAAAAAAAAATAAACAAGAAGGATTACGTCGGAACATTGCGCCCCTTCTTAAATTTTCTATTAAAAGACGTATTAAGTTTTCGAAATATTCACTCGTCTCCCGAAACCCTCTTTATGTATTAAGTTGAAACGTAACAGAAACTGAGTTCAGTCATATGTGTGGTAGTGTAATTTTTTGTTTTTATAAGAGCTCTAACGCCTGGATTACACGAGGATAGCCAGCTAGTGCTAGTGTGTTAGCAAGCTAGTAACTTTGGTTTCGTGTAAACAGAAATAGCATCATTTAGTTGGATGGGAATTTATTTTTTAAGCTACTAACGCCCCCAACTAATTTTACTGCCCTGGCTAGTGTACTAGCTTCGTGTGATCAGCGAAGTTAGTACCGGATCAGCTAGTATGCAGTGTCTTTCTAAACCTCGGTGACTACGTGATGATTATAATCATGTTTAAACTAAGTACCGAGATAAATTTAGTTTGTACAATTGTACCGCGAGTAGAAATGTCTGTGGAACGCGTGTTCCATCTTACAATGACTAATCTTTGCGTGATTCATCATTAAAATATTGTTTGAAAAAATAATGGTCAATGGGCATACAAATGACTACCAAAGAGGTAAAAGCTAAAATAAACATTTAAAGAGCAATTGTTAACAAAAATTGAAAAATCAACCAGACCTGGAACAGGTTCTAAATACGAGTATTAGTCAAAATTAAATTGGTTCGAGGAAATTCACAGTTCTATTAAAAATGTGTCTATTATAGCAGAGTGATACCAAGATGTTTTGTGCCGACGACAACAATTGTTATTAAAATCAATAAACAAAATTGTTGTACTTTTTAAAATTTCATACCTCTTGAAATTAAGTTGGCAACACTGACAACTGACAGTAACCAATATAACCTAAAAAATGCAATTACGAACTTATTCATTACTCGAATTTTGTAGGTACCTTACCAATTTGTTAACTTTATAATAATTTATAGATTTAATTTGTAGTTTATAAGGAACTAATACGGACATAATAACGGGTGCGTACACGTGCACGGTAACGCGATTAGACTTTATGTTAAGTCAAATGTAGATTATGTTGAATAATCTATCACTTCTGTCACTACAACGAATACCAACTGTACTTTAGTATTATTTTTACCGGACTAGGCCGCAAAACGCATAGTTTCCGGGCGTATTTGCGGTCTGCATATGCCCTATTACAGAATGAAGGCACAAAAAATGTATTTTTTTAATTGTGTTCATGTTTTATACTACATTAAAAATAATTATTCGTACCTGTGTGCGACAGAGACGATGCTCTACATAAACCCTTTCTAATACTCAGCCGAGAGCACCGCGGCCGTCCGAATAAATGACAAAAGTGAAGTAAATTATTTTCAGTTTGGTTTTAATAGGATTAATATATGGTCTTGAAATCATAGTTAATTGCCAAGGCATGCTACTGTCGTTGTTGAAATAGTTTTTAAAGGTTACTTCTTTGTTGACACAAGCGTCGTAAACCCGTAGTTTCTATTCTCCATGAACCGATAGAGAAGGTTCCTGCTATAATAGCTTCAACTGTATCTATATTAGTCGCAACTGGTTTTTGAAATATATTGCAAAGGCATTTTCCAGTATACGTCTGGGTTTGGGTATTCGGTAATTTTACATATTATGTTTCAGTGCTAAATTGTCACCTGGGTAGGGTTTCGTAATGCAGGGTTTTAATGGAAATGCGGCATCCGCACCTACCACTCCAGCATTTGGTGAAGGATTATTTTCTAGTTTGGGAATAACATTCCACAAGCTCCTACATCGATATATGTCATCCACTATTGCCATAAAAACAATACTTAATAATTTTTATAATTGAAATACTATACTTCGACTGTTGTTAGGAGCTATAATTTGTATATCTTTACCGTAAATGGCTCCGTAGCATAATGGAAAGTTCCACTTGTTTCTAAATCCATTTTTAATTTCCGGCCGTTCTTCGGTATTTGTTGGTACCTGCGTAAAAAAAATATGTATTTATGATTTATAAGAACTTTTTTTTTCTTAAGGGCAGTAAATGAAGAGCAGAACTGCTAAACCAATATTTTGAATAATAAAGAAGGTAGTGACAACACTAATGACAATATTGATGATGAAAGTGAAGCTGTTGCAAATTGCACAAATGGCAATGTTGGTTAATCCATCAAGGATAATATAATGGTACAACAAAATGAGCAAGGTATTTTTGGAAGCTAGTCAACTCAAAATGTTTTCTAAGGGCTCTTAAGGGACGCCAGGAAATCAATGCCATATTATGTCGTTGTCGAATGGAAACAATATTTTCATACCAGCCGCATAGTCCCAACTAGTCAGACTAGCACACGATTATCACTACTGTATCAATGCCACTTACATATCAGATAGGTTGAATTTATCAACAATATACAGTTTTATAAACAAAACTTAATGTTCTCTGTCAATGCCTCGTATATTTCCACACATACTTCTGGTATAAATTTAAACATGGCACATCTTGAAACCCGGTAAAATTGACTAAGTCTCCTGAAACTAATGCCGGATGGAAGAAAATCTAAAGTGGCAATCCAACGATTTGGGAAACGGTTTTCTAAGTAATTCCTCAGTGCCAAAGCATTATGGGCTGGGGCACCGTAGTGTTGAAAAAAAATATTTGAAAGATATTTTTCAGAAATGTTTATATTTATATTTTTGAAAAGTTAAGAACGAACTGCAGCTGATGGTTGCCAAGCCAACTATGATACCCGTTAAAAAAATCCATGTATGTATTATTAATCAAAAACGGCACCCTCTACAAAAATTCTAAGCACGCCACTGAATTCGGCATTTCGCAATATACAAGTACTACCGTTGACGAAATATATCAGTGCAATAGTATTAAGCGAGGTATAAGACCTTGAAAAAAGTGTAAAAATATGGACGATTTTGCATGAAATATAGGTCAACAAAGTAGTACGTGAAAGTAAAAAACGCAAACTGCTATCTTTGATAATAACAAAGATACCGTTAAAAACAACTAAAATAACGAAATCGGGACATGGTGTACAATATTTTGAATACAGTCTCGCAGACTATAAAACTTCCTAACATGATACTTACTTACATGCAGTTTTCTTATACTCAAAAAATTGTCACAATTATGAAAATGTAAATGTTCACAATTAACATAATTAAAATACTTTGAGGTATTAAATCATGTATTTTTATTTACCTTTATATAAAATTTATACATTTCTATAACAATTACGGTTATCGTCCTCAGTAAATGTTAATATCTTTAAGAAAATAAAAAAAATAAATTTATGAAATCTGAAAATTGGAAACGCGACTATACGTCTATTATTAATATAACAGTTTTATAAAACCAACTGTGAAATCTAATTCTGTTTTATTTTTTTTAGCAAAGATCTTTAATAAATTAAATATTATTAAACTGTTTCGAAGATGACATCAGAATACTCTCTAACGGACAGTGAAAAATGTCATAATCAAAGAACAAATTTAATCAAGTTATTATGTAAGTGTAAAGTTGTGAAAAGCTTAAATTTAAATTTGATAAAAGTATTCACAAATAGAAATTTGATACACCAATTAAATATCTAGTCAAATCTAACAAAGAAATAGTATTTGGTTAATAATTGTAATTGTTATTCTACAGTGAAAACACGATGTGTGTGTTTAATATGATTTTTTATTTTAACATGTGTTAAATGATTCTAGTGCTGTGGTAACCTAACATATTTCATCTCCGAAGTTTTGACATCTTATAATCAAAAAAAAAAATGCACACTGATACATCTTAATTTTAGCTTTTGGTATGCCTAGGATTTTTGTTGGTTTTTCCTAGACTTTGAACTAAATACTTTATGAATTAAATATATTAAGTTACCATAGCACTACAACCAATAACGTACATAGTTAACATTAAACGCACACTTTCTGTTTTCACTGTACGATAATCATTACAAGTATTAACTGAAAACTATTTCTTTGTTAGACCTTTAATTGGTACAAGTTACATTTTGTGAATACTTTTATAAATTTCAAATTAGTTTTTCACAACTTTATACTGACAGCGCAACTTAATTAAGTTTTGTTAAATTTGTTCTTTGGTTATGACATTTTTCACTGCTAACTTTCGCCCGATAGAGGGTGTTCTGATTTGTTATCTTCAAGACAGTTTAATAACATTTAATTTATTAAAGATAAAATAGAATTAGATTTCATAATTGGCTTTATACGTTTATGAAACTGTTACATTTGCGTTTTCAATTTTCAGATTTCAATAAACTTATTTTGACATTTTAAATCATTCTTAAAGATATTACCATTTACTGAGGACTACAACTGTAATTGTTACCGAAACGTATAAATTTATATAAAGGTAAATAAAACATAAACGAATTAATATCTAAAAAATAAATACTTTAATTGTCACAATTATTTATTTTTATTATTTTTAAATTTATTTGTTGAATAGCAAATATCTGGTGTGGAACACACTACCTTCCAACCTACAAATTGGAAAGTAAAAGAAATTTTGATAATAATTTTTGTAGTATAATTATTCATCCCATTTTTTGATACGTTCTTAACGAAATATCTGAATAACGATTAATTTCATAAGAAAATGTGAAGACATATTTTTTAAAGAAAATTTAATTTCACATAACCTTTCTTCAAGTTAACATCTAGATGTCTATTAAGCTCTATCTGACATGAAGTTTTAAACGTCCATCTGACTTTTGTTTTGACAATGTTGCCTATTTTCGTTATGACCGTATCAAATGAGAGGTTGCATAATTATCCCAAAAAAATATTACTAAAATTATTTAATTTCTTTCAATTTTCACTTTGTAGGTTGGAAGGTTGTGTGTTGTTCTGCACCAGATATTTAGGATGATTAATTATACATTCGTTCATAACGAAAATAGGAAACATTGTGAAAACAAAAGCAGTAATCGATGTGAGATGAACGATATATATATATATATATATATATATATATATAATCTGTACCGTAATGTATTTATTTATCTATGCGCATACGCGAACGTTTGGTTTACATCGTATTTCCCCCAAGCTCCGCCTGCTATCACTGATATAATTGGGAAATGGGATGTTACTCTCATTTTTTTCTTCTGCGGATTCGGCTTCCTCTTTTGCAGCTTTGCTCATTAATTATTGGTTTAAATTATGGACCGAAGGTAAAATTCTGTTGTGATATTTTAAATATGTGTCGTTAGACAACTGTGGTATATCCATTGCTGCAACAAGCTCATCTAATTGGGTATATCCAATCCCAATTGATATAGCACCAATAACAGCAGCACGGTTTGTTGAACCAAAAAAAGCATCAGTGCCACCAGTCCTTACCACATCTGTCTTTCCGCACATATTATATTTAAATGTAAGTACTTTCTAATCCTTCTATCTCTTCTGAAATGACATCTATATCAAAAAAAGGACAACCAACGTGTTTTAGTGATTTCAACACATTTAAAAAATATTTTATATCTATGATTCTGTATCGTTTTCCAACAATAATGAAGCATTTGAACTGTCTTCATCAAAGAAACATCAAATTGGTCTTCGGTGCAGTATCTTCGTCCGTCACCATTGCTTGACAATTATCAGTATCGGACACCAAAAAGTCTTCGTCATCATTATGATGGAAGCTGATGCTACAAGGTTCGTCTTCCGAACGAGGGTGGATGCAAGCTTCTGTTGAAATTTTACCCAATTTCCTATAAAAGGAATTTATCAATAAAAAAAATCTACTATATAATTTTTTTTACATTCTGTCATTTGAAAAAGAATTTCGGGCCACTTGCATGGATTTGCTAATAATGAATCGTACATAATTTTTTTATTTATGATAATTACAGGATATTTTAATAAATTATAACAAAGGGAATATTTCAATAAAATAAGATTGTATATAGGTACTTACGCTTCTCTCGCCCTTTTAATATCACACTCCTACTTCTTGAAACACTCAGTCTTTTTCTAGCTTTAGGCATTTTTAGATACAATCGCAAATTCACAACTGGTGTTTGATCGATGAGTATCGTTTGCAAAATGCTAGTACACTGATAGCAATCCCGTAAGTGTCTACATTTTATTAGAATATTTGAGGAATAACTATAATCAATATGTAATTACGCGATATACTTAGGGTTAATTAAAGGGAAAGTTATTTAGCCATTTTCTACACCTAATTATATTACCTATATCTCTTTAAATTTAACATTGGATAATGAAAATAATAGGAATTTGTTATTATAGAATTTATTTAAATAACACTTTATGTTGATTACGTGTAATTAAAGAAAAAGATGGAGTTGAGCGACCTATATAATAAAATAAAAGTGAGATTAGTTTTAAAAAATTTTATAGAAAATAAAAAAAATTCAATCTTATTGCAAGTTACTTTAGTGTTTATGTCTTCTATAAATTAGTGAAAAAATAATAAAGGGATTTGTATAAATTATTCTGATTATTGATTTAATCCCTCATCTTGCCTGTGGCGGATAAGTATTCAGGTAAAAGTTTGAAAAACTTTCACTCCGCTACACTAGGGAGCGCTGCGATCGATTTATGTATCGTCAAGCTATCTAGAGGGGCCTTAAATGGGCAATGTAAAAGTGGCGCGAACATGTACGACTAGAAGATTAACGAAGTAGTGGTACGCCTACGCATTAATGCCTCAAAACATTACGGTGTAGTCAAACCTCTTACTTTCTTGTCTACGGTTTCCGCTCATTGGTCAGCGGTATATTTCTTTATACGTGTATGGATAAACCGTTGAAGCATTTTCAACTTATTTACTTGATGTTTAATCCATTTTGACCTTCATATTAAAATATTATACAAAGAAAAGTTATGTGAAATTCGCTTATCTTTAAAAAATATGTCTTCACATTTTCTTATAAAATTAATAGTTATTCAGATAAGTAAAAAATTTGAACAAACACTTAAATTTCATCTTTGGATTTTTTACTGCCAAATTATGCCTCATATCAAAAATTTGCATAGGACATAATTAATCGATATGTTTAAGATATATATCATTATTATTTTATATCTTTTAAATATGCAACTGTTTTAGAAATATTTCACAAAACCCGAAAACTGCCCCTAATAAACCACCCCTCTCCGACACTGGATTTCTCCCAAAATCAGCTTCAGGAGAAATTAAATGAAGCTTAAATAGAAAATTTCAAGTACGTAGGTAGTATGGTTCTGGAGTTATCGTGGATACTAACATATATCCAAACACATGTACACATACACTCATGCAAGCTCACACCAACACACACACGCGCGCATATACAAATGCACGCACACGCACGCACCCACACGCACGCACCCACACACACACACACCCACACACACACCCACACACACACCCACACACACACACACCACACACCCCCACACACACACACACACACACACACACACACACACACACACACACACACACACACACACACACACACACACACACACACACACACACACACACACACACACACACACCCACACACACACACACACACACACACACACACACACACACACACACACACACACACACACACACACACACACACACACACACACACACACACACACACACACACACACACACACGCATGTACCTACGCGATTTGTCCCGTGTTATACGGGACAGTCCCTGTTTTTTACACGTATTATTTTAATAAAATACGTAAATTTGTTCGCATTTACAAAAAGTCCCGTTTCTGACGTTTTATTGTTTAAAAGGGATTACTCAAAGCCTAGAGAGTACGAAAAAGGTAACGCGACTGCCAAATAAGACACAATATGGTGATATCACAATTCTACAATTTACGAGACTGTTCTAGCACTTTAGCGCGCGGTCCCACTTATGATACAGTATTAAGTATCAAGTCTAGCGCGAAAATAATTTGCGTACCACGGTGTCTTGTACATGTAAAAAATAAATATATCGGTGCGTGTAAATAAATATAGTGTAAATAGTTCGTTAGTTAAGGTTAACTGTTAATAAATAATGTTTTTTAAATAAAGAATCGTTATAATGTAGTGTGTATCTATTTCAGTACAAATTCAGAAAATACTCAGAAGAAGGTACATTTAATAGAGATTTGGAAATGAATATCCGTTTAAAATCCGTATAAAAGACAACCTCAGATAGTGATGTAAAGTGCTTAAAATGTTGTGCATAGTTTTCACTTGCACATGGGGAAAGGCAAATATATATATATATATATATATATATATATATATATATATATATATATATATATATATATATATATAAATAGTTATTCTCGTAACTAGTGCGCTGTTTGCACATTTCTTGGTGCGAGGGATGAAATATAAGGCCGAGCACCAAACATGTGACAGCGCACGTGTTGCGAATAAAATTTTTTGTAATCGTTTACATAAAATTAGACAAAAATTAAATTTTGGAATATTTGATGACAAATGTCAAATTAAATACATAAACAAAAAAGTTTATATATTTAATTATATACCACTTTTTTGTTTATGTATTAAAAGAAGCGATTACAAAAAAATACATATCTACATTTATGCAGAAAAAGGCACATATTGCTGGTTCTAGTAGTAGCAAAGCGTCGTATTTTTTTCGTAAGGGCACATTTGCAAATGAATTCCAAAAGCTAGCTGCGATGGAATGTACGTGGTCATATCACAACGTGATCTACAATCAATCCTTTCGTTCTATGGATTGCTCTAGTAAATTAATAAAAATTTGCTTCCAACAAAAATTTGCATGCTAGAACCAAATCTGAAAGTATTCATTAATCATTAAGCTCCGTGCAGAATGTTATCGGAACGGTCAATTTTGTAACAATCTATACCCCTAAGATATTTTATGAAAGACAAGGGCATTAAAGCAAAACTTTTGGAAGTTCGAGATCTTTCAGGTGAAACTTTAGACCTGTAACACAAGATCTACAAGTGCAACACGTGTACGCTTTTGGTTAGAGACTTGTAAAGTTTTGTAATACAAGCCAAAATATTTTACAATGGTAGGTCTGTTTTGTAACTCAAATTTACGACTTGTAAGTTTGTGTTACGCATTCCATTACAATTGTAGGACAATTTTAACCATGCCTAAAGGGTGGGTACACACAAGTATTAGTTTAGAAGTCATTGCTTTATTCACACGTCCCGCGCAATATGTGGTCAAGTTCAAGTGTTAACAAAGACGTATTTCGTGTGCCATATCGATTCAGAGAAAGAGCTGACTTTGCGTTTCTCTCCGATAGAGAATTTGAGGAGCGAATTAGACTAAATAGAGCACAATTCCAAGATCTCGTACGAGACCTATCTCCAGCTTTACGGAACGGCAAAAATCGTTGGTATCGGCTGCAGCCTTCACAGGAAATATTGATTGCACCACACTAGTTAGGAAATGGAGGACAATGCCATAGTGTGTGTGAAAATGACAGTTTGTAGATGTGTACATGATTTTGTGGATACTGTTAATGAAATAAAATTTAACAAAGTAATATCTTGGCCTGCTAATACTTTAGGCGTAACACCGGGCTTTTATGACATGGCAGGCATGCCATTGACAGGATACTTATAAATATAGATGCTCCAAGTATTAATGAAGCAGTTTATGTAGACCGACACGCGAAGCACTCTATTAACTATATGGCAATTTGTGGACCCGACATGAAATTCTACTACGTAAGTGCTAATTGCCCGGGAAGCGTGCATGATGCAAGAGTTCGTCCCACAGTTCTTTGTGTCGAAGAATGGAGAACAACTGGAGACCCACCAACATATGAAGATGTTCTCGATCTTGCTCAAACTGGGTTCAATAGAGCCCACAAGCGTAGTAGGGGAATTATTGAAAACGCGCTTGGAATACTGAAAGAGAAATTTCCGTGTTTAAACCATTTACGAGTTAATACGGTCTTCGCTGGTAATATTTTTAAATGCTATGCAACGTTATGCAATTTATCTAAAGCGAATAATCACTTTGGTGAAACGGATCAAGCAGTGGAAGATTATGGAGTTGAATTTGATGACGCACCAGATCTCGAAGAGGAAAATCAAACTCCCGGCTGCTGCTGGAACTCAAGCCAGGGCCAGGACAAACCTAACTCCTTTTCCAATTTAAAAATTTCCAGTTTGGTTTTGTAAGTTTTGCGTCTCAGATATTTATTTTGTAATTTTAGTTCCTCCTTCTTTTCGTTTTCGCATACCTTTTCTACAACTTGTGTTATTAGTTTTCTTTTACCTGCAACCACTTTTGTTAGATATCCACATAACCATTTAAATCACGCCCTTACCTGTTTTATTCGGGGTTAATGTCGAGCTGTTATCATGGAGAGTATCATTAATTGTGTCCCTCCTTTCCACAAGTGTAAAATTTGCTTGTGTATTAGACTGGGAGGGTGTATCGTCCATTGATTCTAGTATGCCAAGTCCACAAACTATAGGCGAATCTTTCCCATTAATATCTAAGACTGTCTTGTCTATTTCTGACAATTTACCCTTGCCTACTGTGCCAGTCTTTTTTGCAATATCGAATTTTAACTAAAATAGGAGATTTAAAAAAGAATCAGTATCTATTTTTTTAGATTACAATAAATACTCCATTCTTGCGCGGGAAATGAAAAGGAAACAACTCTAAAACTGGTGGCATTTAAACGTTCCTTACAGTCATCGACGATTAAGTAATGATATTCGTTTTAATAGGTGAGCTTTACATAACAGCTATCCGATAAGACGCTTTCTATTTTTGTAATTTTAAGAATCTATTTTAATTCAAATTACAACATCGAACACTCACCATTGCACTTTCTTTAGATTTTGCCAAAGCAATTGACTGTGTCGGAGTTACTTTCTCTCTTAAGAAATGTCCCACATTGATTCTTAATAGTTTTAAAAACAATTTTTTTAAGGTTGGCTATGGTTTCTTCACTCACAAGCTTGTATATTTCATAAAGGTGTGCTGCAAGTAGAGTCTGAAAAATCTCCAATGGTAGAAGTATACATGGTTCTATCAAAGTTAAAGCAATAATTAATAGAACGAAAAAACGAAGTCTTTTTTGTTAAATCAAGGTAACACTATGCTAGTAGCTTTGGTAAATGAAGACGAAGGCCTATCGATAACTCAGTTTAAAATGTCAGTGACCATGTTTTATTACTAGCCTATTTGGATAAGTAGACTCAACACTTTGAAGATTCGCAAGCGTTTCGTTGGGTATTGCTCAAAAACAATATGTGGTCAGATGTTAGAAACTAATTGACTGGTTTTCAAAAATAACACCCTCATATTCATATACAGGGTGTCCCAAATAGAGCAGGATAGTATGGGTATCTTTCTTATTATTAAAGATAGATATTAGGTTAAATGGGCAATATTGTGCCATTTTTTGGGCCGAGTTCGATTCCGTTGAGAAAAATTTCAATTTCCGAACAGTTTCGAAATTATTAAAAAAAAAAAACAAAAATCGCCGATTTCTAAAAACTCAAATATCTCCGTAATTATAAAAGATATGAATGATTTCCACGCATATAAATTACACATTGCGCAGACTTTGCGACCAAATGATAATATCCGTAGAACAGCATTTTGTAGATGGTTTTTAAAAAAATTTGCAGAAAATGTTTTATAAATCAAGTTTTATGGACTGACGAATCTTACTTCTCCAATTTTCGATTATTTAATCGCCATAATGGGCACAGGAAAATCCACACATAGTGGTTCCACGGCGCAACCAGGTTCGTTTCGGCTTTAATGTTTTTTGTGGCATATTGGGAAATCGTTTAGTTGATCCTATAATTTTTGATGGAACCTTAAAGGCGCAGCCTTATATGGAAATTCTGCAAACATATCTTAAAGATTTATTAGATGATCTACCTTTGGCACAAAATGTTCAAATATGGTATCAGCAGGATGGCGCTCCCGCACATAATACTGGCAGTGTTATCCGATATTTAAATGACCGTTTTGATAATAGAGTAATTGCCACCAATACAACTAATCAGTGGGCAGCCAGATCCGCAGATTTAACGCATCTGGACTTTTATTTATGGGGCACTATAAAAAATAAAGTGTATGGTAGTGATTTCCATTACAATAATGCAGAAAAACTACGTGAAGGAGTGGTGGCGGCTTCTAACAGTGTTCATCGAAATTCATTGCGAACAGTTACTAACAGTGTTGCAAAACGGTATCGATTGTGTGTACATGAAAACGGCCAGCATTTTGAACATTTATTGTAATGTATTAGGGTTTTAGGATTTACTAATATCACGGTGTATCGTTGTGTTTAATTTGTTTAATAAATAATTTTTACTTGCAAATTGTTCATCATGGCTACTTGATTACAATGAAAACAATTAATATTTCCCATAATTTTTTATTCGTACATAGGTTGTTATACATCGTTGAAAAGAGAAAAAAAAATCCCATTTAATTATGTAAAAATCCAATATGGCGCTCATTTAAAATAAGAAAGTTGCTATTAATATCTTGGAAACCGCTATCTTGAATTTTATTTTGACATCATTTTTAAGTGTTACGAAGATATTTGAGTTTTTAGAAATCGGCGATTTTTGTTTTGTTCTTTTTTTATAATTTCGAAACTGTTCGAAATTGAAATGTTTCTCAACGGAATCGAACTCGACCCAAAAATGGCATAATATTGACCATTTAACCTATCTTTAATAATAAGAAAGATACCCATACTATCCTACTCTATTTGGGACACACTGTAGATGATTCGAAACTTTTTGATGAAATTGTGTGTATTAAAAAATATACCACCAGCCAAAAAATAAAAGAGTGGAATTTATTTATTTATTAAATCAAAATTACACTCTAGCAGCACTTAGCATTATATAATACTAAAACAGCAAATACACAACTAAATTAAAAGTCCAGCAAACAAAAATCGTACAGATTCAAACCCTGAATCGGCTAACTTAAACCAAAAGGTCTATTTACAAATTGTGCCTACATACTTCCCATGACAATCCAAACCCTTATTATTTATTACATACCAAGCTACTGATGTGTCATTAATACACTAAGTCTAGACTAAGTGCGTATTTTAATAAAAAATATTGCAAATTATCATTAAAAATATCTAAGTCAGTTGATGATTCATTATATAGACGCAACATACTGTTAATGGGTGAATACACTAAAACATTAATGTGCGCGAAAGCAATATGAAAAGCATGCCAGAACGACAAAAATAAGTTTGTACGGTAATCCCAGTTTCATTAAGCAACTCTACACAGTCAATATGATCACGAATAACTTTGTAAAGAAATTTTAACTACAGAATTTTTCTTCGCGTACTTGAACTTTGCATATCAAACAAAGTGAGTAACTGAGAGGTAGGAGTTAAATTCGAATAAAATCCATTTGTTCTACAAAATAAATATCTTAGAAAGATACGCACTGGCTTCAAATCGGCCAGAACGCTGAGGGAATACTATACTATACTTGTGTATACAACCTACCATGCGAAGCATGGCATACATAGGAGAGAGCAGTAGACCACTCAAAGTGAGAACGCAGGAACATAAGAACAACGTCCACAAGGGCGAAACAGAAAGATCAAGAATCGCGAATATGTCTGGAACGAAGACCACCGCATCCAATGGGATAACATACAGATAGTGGCAAAGGACACAACTCGTCGAAAACTCAAAGAAGCCACATTCATCGCACTAGCAGAAATTCCAATAAGCCAAGCTAGTGTAGAAATGAAACCCATATGGATTCCAATAATGCGCGAAGAGCTTAACCGCAATACACCTGCGCAAGAAGTTACGGCGCAATATGCGCAATAAACTTCTGCGCAAAAAAAATATATATTGGATTACTCAGTGGCTCAGCGGTAAAGGTGTCAGACTAGTAAATGAAAGGTACCAAGTTCGAATCTGAGTCAAGTGCTTGGGAAAAAGTTATATATAACATATGCATTCGACTCAAGTGCGAAAACAGTCCTCAGGACTAAGCCTGATGACTGAAGCGGAGTCCGCTTCCGAAACGTCGCGCTCAAAAAGCATAAACTGTGGAAATAGGCCGATCAACTCCACTATTAGGAAACCACAGTTACAAAACACTTATAATACAGAACTTAAAAATTTATTTTGTACTTTTTCGAAATTATTTATATATACTTCATAAAATGGACTTAACACGACGGAAACATATTTCAAATTAGACCTGTAGCGTCCCCCAGGTACCCTATCTCGAAAAGTGTAATTTGAACTTGTTTGGAAGAATGCAAATTCAAGAACAAAACAATCGCTAAGTGATTTATCTTGACCTGACTGACAATATTGTTACTATTAAAAGCCTAGTTTTCATTAGTCGAGTTAGCGGTGAAGTAATTTGGTCAAGTACTAACTATCCCTCTAACTCTACCAATGAAAACGTAACTGGTCGAGTCGAGTACTCGATCACGGTTGAGTAGAATAGGATTACACGGTGGTAAAGTAACTCGCCCACTTGCCTTCTCGTACCACCGATTTCTACTCTACTTGACGGCGCTATACCAATCAAAACAGGTAGGAGCAAGTTTAGTATAGTCGAGTGACTAAAGTGTATGCAGACATCGCGTTATTTGATTACGTTTTATGTTTTGTTGTGCGTTTCAAAAATGAAGTGGTCTGAGTTGGAGACAATAAAGTTAATTGAAATATACGGAGAACATGAATGTTTGTGGACTAGCGTCAATTATAAGAACAAGCATAAAAGAGACTCAGCATTCAGAGAAATAATTAGTGATGAGCAAAGAAAATTTCGGCGTACCTGAATTAGAACAGAAAATAAAAAACATTAGGACTACATACAACCAGGTGCGTGTGAAAATAAAAAAATCTAACAAATCTGGCAGTGGAACTAACGACATTTATGAACCCACATTAAAACGGTTTCCAATAATGGACAGTATTATGAAAAATATAAAAGGCAACAGTGAAACTGTAGACAGTTTGAGACAAACACAATCCCAGGTAAGTAAGCTTTATTAACAAATGATAAAAGAAACATTTACGAAAACATTTTAAGAATAGTTTTGCGTATAGTGATAAATATATTACTAAATAAATAAATATATCTGTATTGCCATGGAATGCCCTCATTGTTTAAATAGTCTCTCAGACGGTCTCGAATCTTATTTGCTAGGTCGGTGGTTTTTTCGGCTTTATTTTTCTCCAAACTTCTTAATTCCGCTATTTCAGACCTCCACTGACCTGGAATGGTTTTTCTAGTATCACTATTTTCTTCGTCAACAGATCCTAACGGTATATACGTTGCTGGTGATAATGTACGTAACCATTTGTGTAGAGCACATGCAGCTAGAACGACTTTCTTGACTGTGGACACCTTCAAACATACTCTTTTCTCAAATATCCGAAATCTGCTGACCAAAATTCCGAAGCCATTTTCCACAATTCTCCTCGCCCGACTAAGGCGGTAGTTAAAAACTTTTTCTTGAATAATGAAGGGTCTTCTATAATTATTGTACGGTTTTAAGAGGTGTGGTTTCAATGGAAATGCATCATCAGCAACGAAGTAACATCCATCAGGAATAAGTCGATTTTCCATTGCATCCAAAAGTGAGCAGTTTTTAAAGATACCACCATCAGACTCTGATCCCTTGCTGTCAACATTAATATATGTAAAACAATAGTTGGAGTCAACAACTGTCATTAGAACAATGATATTTGGACCTTTATAGTTGAAGTACTCACTTCCACAATGAGGAGGGGCAACAATCAAAATATGTTTGCCATCAAAGGCTCCACAGCAATTTGGAAAATTCCACCGATTTTCAAAACCAGCACATTGCTTCTTCCATTCTTCTTGTGTAGTTGGTGTCTGAAAAAGATAATAAAATTATTCATTAGTTTTTTGTCCATAGGAATCAACTTCGCAGTCGAGGCAAAATACTACAGCGTCACGTATACTGGCAACGTCGGAGCAGCCGCCGTTAAAAAGAAGCAAAATTTAATAAAAGAAATCTGCAAGACTTACACGACGCTGTCAAAGAGCTACGCACTGTTCATGAGAAATTACGAGTGGAAGAAGAAGATACAAATGAAAATAGTGCCTTTGGCAAATAGGTCGGTTTGGCATTGAATAAACTGCCTTTGCAACATTCAATAATGGCACAAAGTGATATTCAAGCAATTTTAACAAAATACAGACTTTCATCAAATATACCAGCCAAATCACCAGACCCATCACCACTCACGCCTACTTCAGATTCTCTTCAGTCTATGTACTCAGGTCATTCTTCAAGTTCCCAGCAAGCAATTCAGGAAATCACGGATTCATCAAACCAAACTCAATACTTATCACACAACATTCTATCGCAAGTTTTGACCTTTTCTTAATTAAATGTATTAATTAGGATATTATATTTTATAAGCGTCCAAAAAAAATTAAAACAAAAATGTGTTGACAAATTCAACGCCCTATATCTCAGAAATTAAGCGTTTTAAGACCAATATTTATGGAAGCTTTATTCTTGAAATGAGGCATACTAACGATCGTTGAAACCTTGCTAATAAAAAGTGAGACATCATGTGTGTTTATTGAGCTTGATAGGGATATTTCAAAAACTCACCTGAATGTACTCGCTGAGACTTTCGTACATAGTACTACATGCTTCTGGAACAAAATTAGAGATTGGTGTTTTAGACACTCTAAACAAATGTTGCAGTGTTCTATAATTATTTCCTGTGGTTAAAAATGTTAAAGTGACTTCTAGTTTTACTCGAGGTGTTACTGCATCTCTCATTTGCGTGTCACATTTCTGAATTTTTGGAATAATCATCTCAAGCAGTGTCTCTAAGTTTTCCGGTATCATCCTCAAACACAATTTATATGCTTCGCTATCCTCAACAGCTAACGTCACTTCCCTCATCAATATGTTAGCAAGATTTACCAACGACTTCCTCACAACAGAACGACGACGCCTGATGTTCATTATTGTAAAATTCAATTTTGCACTGTACGACTCGACCACTATTTCAATTTGTGTGAAAACGGGTACTCTCCCAAATCCGGTAAAGTAGTTTGGCTAAAAAGCATACCAGTCTACTCTACCGCTAATTCTAATAATGAAAACTAGGCTTATACTCAAATTGATTGCTTGCCTTACATGGACTTTCCTGACAATAATTAAAATATTAGAATATATTTACAAGTCTGATATTTAATTACTCACAAACCTCAAATGTGATAAAGCGAAGTGGCCGTCTAGCGGTAGGTACGTTGTGCTATCTGAATTAGATAGGCTGGATGAGGTCAGTGTTGCAGCATTTGGGGCTGGTAAACAATAAAACTACTTAAATTAAAATTAACAAGTTTTGCGCAATGGTGGTTCAGCCTGTTAATATACTATTGTGGGAAAGAACCACCAATAAAACCCACTTTATTCATAGATAAGTAATTGCACACATTAATAAATCAAGTAACACAAAAAAAAACACAATGAAACGGTTAAATATATATCTAAACACCATTAAATCAGGTTAAAGTGCGAACAAAATTATAACATTTAGAGAAAAATAAATAAAAAGCAGTTTAGTTACACATAAACACAATTAAAAAAAACCATGTAGTCACTCCCACAATTGTATCAAAAATAATCAGAATAAAAATTGTAATACCAAACATGTGGCCATTTTAAAACCAATCATGCCTGTCTTTAAGTAAATAATTACACATAAAATAATAAGGCAAATTACGGTACATATAAAATACAACAATAATAAAATTGCACAGGTGATAATAAGGTAAAGGCCAGTACGAAAGAAGGAATTTACACATACGCAATTGTTTAGTGACTATTAAAGTATAAAATACATAGGTACAGTTACAAGAAATTACATATGAAGAGAAATTAGTTCGCAGGCCAATAATTCTACTTAACAAACTGACAAAAAACTCATTACAACAAAGCCTTGCAAGGGTAAGTTATAAACATAATAATCATAACAGCGTGACCGATATACAAGTTTGAGTGCGTTAGAGAAAATACAGCGCCCATTTCTCAGGTTACACATTCATCTACACAACAATAAAAACAACAAAAATAAAATTCGAGGTGTTTAATGGTTATCTGGACCCGGGAGTGCGTACCCACTGGCAATTGGCTTTTACAAGTAATAACCAGAGCGGTATCATGTGTCCGTTCGCGAGACGACCTCTACACAAATATAGATATAAACAACAAACGACAATTCTAATTCATACAAATACAAGAGTGAGGGAGACCTGTACTGTCTTTCATATTAGCAGATTTCAGCTTAATGAGCTCGCGTGTGAATAAGATACCTTTGCAAGGCAATGTTCTATTTTTAATAGGATATATATATATATATATATATATATATATATATATATATATATTCATTTATACAAAATACCTACTTAGAGTTGAATATATTCCTTTAATTCATTACAGACACAAATCGTTAACATACGCGGGTTAACTTCTAAAAGGGTGACTGTTATTTATAGATTAATATTTGAAAAGCACATCACAACTAACCCCCGAAAGCAAAGACAAATTGGTGTTGTCTAATTCAAAGGAAAATGTACACGCACGAATTATTTTAAAGACTAATTGTTTACAATGAAGGTATTTAATTAATCCAAAATCGATCTGCCTCGATTGACACTCTAACTGTAACCCCTTTTCCTCCGATTTCGAACCTAACTACTAACTACTCCCGAAAATCAACCCCCGTCTTTCAATAATAAAAAAACAAGAAACATTAATTTACGTTGGAACAGTTTCATATTAATTATTGCACGACTTCTTAATTTTAAAAATATTCATTCGCCCGTAACAAACCCTACATTTAGGTCTTGAGTTTCCACAGAGATCCCTTTGGATTTGTGCTTTGTTCAGCCGTAATTAATCATTAGATCAATGGCATTTTTACATCAAGAGCGCGCATAAGAAATTTCAATGATTCGTTACGCCCATTTATTACAATAATAAAATTTTCGCGGTCCGGTACCTACAGACCTAACCTGAGAAGTGTATAGCAATTTCCAGGTGGATATCGATTTAAATGTCTTTCCTTAAAGTTTTTGTTTCTATTGACAAACAATGGGTCGAGCTTTTTAACTGCTTCAAGAGTGAAGATATACAACAAAATAACATATCAAAAATTTTTGAAATTTGCATGTTTTCCGGGATCCAACGCCGCCACGGAGAGGACTTTTTCTGATATGAATAAAATTTGAACTAGCGAAAAAACTCGCCATACTGTAAGAACTTTAATAGGACTTTTATTGATAACACATAATTTTGATTTTTTTAAGTATTTCCAAGGTCGCCCACATGTTTTACGAATGGTGCATTCAATGGAAAAATATACAAATGAGTAACTAACGTTTTGCTCGCCGTTTATTAACCATGTACTTTAAAAAACCGAAGTAAAATACAGAATTAAGTAAATAGATTTTTTATTGTATTTATTTTTTGATACTATTGCATTGTGACATGGAACGCGTAAAAACTTACCATAAATAACCACTACATTTGTCACTTAAACTAGAGATTCATAATTTCGTATCTAAATAAAAACAATTTTTCCCTCCTTCCCCTTACCGAGGAGTATCTGGTGCCTCTCAGACTCTTCGCGTAATGCGTTCATGTCTCGTATTTCCAATATACATAAATGATCACCTTAACCATAACTGATCTTGTCGAAACTTTGTCAAACGTTGTAAAATGTAATAAGTCGATTGCATAACCTTCTGTACTCACATATTATGTATATGTAGTTTGGAAGGTAAAAACATGGAATCGCACAATTTAGCAAATTAACAAAATTGTTGAATGACGTGTCAAACAAAATTTTAATTAATCGCGCTAAAATTAAAACAATATTCGTGACGTAAAACTTACCATAAACAACCACTACAATTGTCACTTAGACTAGAAATTCATAATTTCGTATCTAAATAAAAACAATTTTTCCTCTCCTTCCCCTTACGGAGGAGTATTTGGCACCCCTCAGACTCTTCGGGTAATGCGTCCACGTCTCGTATTTCCATTATACATAAATGGTCACCTTAACCATAACTGATCTTGTCGAAACGTTGTAAAATGTAATAAGTCGATTGCATAACTTTCTGTACTCCCATATTATGTATATGTAGTTTGGAAGGTAAAAACATGGAATCGCACAATCTAACAAATTAACAAAATTGTTGAATGGCCTATGTCAAATCAAATTTTAATTAATCGCACTAAAATTAAAACAATATTCGTGAAGTAAAACTTACCATAAACAACCACTACATTTGTCACTTAGACTAGAAGTCCATAATTTCGTATCTAAATAAAAACAAAATTTGCTCTCCTTCCCCTTACCGAGGAGTATTTGGTACCCCTCAGACTCTTCGGGTAATGCGTCCATGTCTCGTATTTCCATTATACATAAATGGACACCTTAACCATAATTGATCTTGTCGAAACTTTGTCAAACGTTGTAAAATGTAATAAGTCGATTGCATAACCTTCTGTACTCACATATTATGTATATGTAGTTAGAGGGTAAAAACTTGGAATCGCACAATCTATCAAATTAACAAAATTTTTGAATGACCTATGTCAAATCAAATTTTAATTAATCGCGCTAAAATTAAAACAATATTCGTGACGTAAAACTTATCATAAACAACCACTACATTTGTCACTTAGACTAGAAATTCATAATTTCGTATCTAAATAAAAACAATTTTTCCCTCTCCTGCCCCTTACGGAGGAGTATTTGGCACCCCTCAGACTCTTCGGGTAATGCGTCCACGTCTCGTATTTCCATTATACATAAATGGTCACCTTAACCATAACTGATCTTGTCAAAACGTTGTAAAATGTAATAAGTCGATTGCATAACTTTCTGTACTCCCATATTATGTATATGTAGTTTGGAAGGTAAAAACATGGAATCGCACAATCTAGCAAATTAACAAAATTGTTGAATGGCCTATGTCAAATCAAATTTTAATTAATCGCACTAAAATTAAAACAATATTCGTGAAGTAAAACTTACCATAAACAACCACTACATTTGTCACTTAGACTAGAAGTCCATAATTTCGTATCTAAATAAAAACAAAATTTGCTCTCCTTCCCCTTACCGAGGTGTATTTGGTACCCCTCAGACACTTCGGGTAATGCGTCCATGTCTCGTATTTCCATTATACATAAATGGCCACCTTAACCATAACTGACCTTGGCGAAACTTTGTCGAACGTTGTAAAATGTAATAAGTCGAATGCATAACCTTCTTACCTCACATATTATGTATATGTAGTTTGGAAGGTAAAAACATGGAATCGCACAATTTAGCAAATTAACAAAATTGTTGAATGACCTATGTCAAATAAAATTTTAATTAACCGCGCTAAAATTAAAACAATATTCGTGACGTAAAACTTACCATAAACAACAACTACATTTGTCTCTTAGACTAGAAATTCATAATTTCGTATCTAAATAAAAACAATTTTTCCGTCTCCTTCCCCTTACCGAGGAGTATTTGGTGCCTCTCAGACTCTTCGGGTAATGCGTCCATGTCTCGTATTTCCATTATACATAAATGGTCACCTTAACCACAACTGATCTTGTCGAAACTTTGTCAAACGTTGTAAAATGTAATAAGTCGATTGCATAACCTTCTGTACTCAATATTATGTATATGTAGTTTGGAAGGTAAAAACATGGAATCGCACATTCTATCAAATTAACAAAATTGTTGAATAACCTATGTCAAATCAAATTTTAATTTATCGCGCTAAAATTAAAACAATATTCGTGACGTGAATTTTGCGTCTAACGCCTGTGAATTTTTTTAAATATTTCATATTCAAGTACTTTAATTATTCCAAGAAAAAACTCTTAATTATCTAATTGAGATATTTTCTTGAAAACATTTGGTCAAATCTATATATAACATAATTGATTTACAATTTTTGCAAATGTTATAAAGGTCGGCGAAAGTAAAGTAATTAAGATTATATTCAAATTAAATTAAATTAATATTCAAAATTGTTTGCATGCGGGTTAGTGAAGTATTGAGAAATGAAAACGGAAAGTTTATAATGAATGTATTTGTTTTTAGTAATGTGTATTACAAATATTGATGTTGTTTCAGAGTTCGATCGTCGTATACGAAGCCATCTGTATCGAAGGAGAGGGTTTATTTTTATGCGACAAACTTGACATTTTCTAGACCTATTAATTGATATTAATTTAAGAATTCACGAGGCCGCAATAAACAATTCCAATTGCACCATATAATTATGTCCAACCAATTCAAAACGGTTCTATAATGGAACTTTATAAATTAAAGTTAATTTAGACATCATAAAGATGATGTTGGTTGGAGCAGTTTGCTAAAGTAAAAACCGCGTGCGCACGTATTTCAGCTTCAAAATCTGATAAGAGTAAAACGAGTAGAAATTTTTTCGTACTGTTATATCAGTTTCTCGGATATTGTTTTAACGCGCGCGTGTATTCAATAACTGAGCTTAATGAAGTTTATATTAATTTATGAAGTTTGCCTCGAGAGGCCCAAAAATTAATCTCAATTTGAGAGCTGCTTGTGTAAATTTGGCCTTGTGATACGTGAAAAAATTTTTATTTGTTCAACCTAACTAAAACGATTGTGCTAAATGGATATTGAATGTCACTTCTTACAAATTAAAATGCTTAACATTCATAACGCTTTTGTGCAAAGTCGTCGTTTACAAGAAACCACAGGACTCAAGAAATTATATAATTCATTTTTTGTTATGTTCTAAAAAAAAACGTGAATTAATTTTGCAGGTTCGAACTAAATCGCCTTTTTTTACCGATTAGTTCAAAATACTTTCCATTCTTTAACTTTATTTCAATTTTTGGAAAACGTGCTTAGAGACAACGCGTGATTCAATTGTACTTTTCAATTTTGAAAAGATAGATTATAAATGAATACCATTAAACGAAAGTCGCTTTTTTCGTAATGGAGTTTCAAGTGTGCCAAAACAATTTACAAATTTTTACTATCGATCGTTCTATAAACTCTCAAGATTTGTGGAATTTTATTAATGATACAAGTATGGACAGTAATGACGAATATTTTGGTTGGAGTAATGACCTTAAAATTGACGATAAGTACAATCGTACTAACTCCGCGCTCGGTCCTAAAACTACCCTTAAACGTAAATTATCTACATCCTCTAACGAACCCAATAAAATAAAACCCTCTAATGGCTATAAAACCTCACGAGAATCTTCTTCATTGGACGATACTGAAAAACCAGCAAACAGCAAACGAAATACTACAGCCGAAAACGGTAGGTAACAAAATAAATAAATATATATATATATATATATATATATATATATATATATATATATATATCTTGACGTCAGACCAGCTTTAAAGTGTTATCATATGGTTGACATTAAGATCAAATAACATTATATTTTTTGTGTATTTTCGATGGTATGAAAATTATTAGAAACATCACCAAGAAATGTCCAAATTGCCCGTAAAACTCTCTTGTGATTCAATTATTTTTAAAGAACATTTGAATGTCACGATACGATAATACATTTATTTGCCTTTTTGTAAGTTTTTGCTTCCATAAATCTTAACAAAAACGTTTGTTTATTCAGGTTATTATCTGAGTGATAAGGCCAATTTAATTTAATTAAACTGAATCCGACTCTTATGCAATGGTAGTGGTGTGTACATGTATGATAGATGTATTATCAGTAAGTTGCTTTCATATTACCTACACGTATTACTCATTCTGATTTTTCAAAAACTAATTTGTAATGCAAATAACCATTGCTAGCAAATATTTGCTTTAATGACTGTTAAATGACGTCCTCTAACTCTATTCATTTTATTGTATCATTTGTCTCACCTTTGAATTCGAGAAAAAAGAACATGTTCGTCACTTCTAGCTAAAATACATATGGATTCGAATCCCGGTTTAGGTATGGGCCTTTTTTGTATATTGCGGTAAGTATCAGAATAATTGAGCAAGAAAACGCAATTACTTCAAATTTTGTACAACAGATTGAAAATAACTACCAATGAAAGGCATTAAAAAGCAATTAAGATATTGAAAACTACTAAAAGTTGCTGAAGAGTAGTGAAAGGTATTGATAAGTAATGTACCGATAACCTATCAAACCGTCAAATTGAACAATTTCAGTGTTAGTGTGCCAAGGATACTTATTTTTGGAAAAGGAACTTGACTCAGCTGCAGGTCAAAACTGAGAGCGCTCAGATTTATTTGAAGGTGTCTTATGGCATACGTAAAAGAAAAAAAAATATTATATTCACATGAATGTGCAAAAATTTTTTTGGCCTGTGGTGTTTTTATTACGTCTTTCTTTATTAATTCGACAATGCTCTGAAATACTGAATTGCGTCAATCCATGCAAAAATGGGTAAGTGCAAGAGAGTTCCAACAATTGCTTTAAATTTTGAATTCTGAACAGCATAATATTCTATTTTTTTACACAGAGAGTTTACTTGCATAATTTGTAAATGGAATGGTCAATTTCTTTCAAATTTAAACCTAAAAGTAGTTATTGGCACTTGGGAAAAATTTGAAGACTATTGGAAAATTGCGTTCCATTAATATATATGTCGCCGTGGGAGTATTTTTTGACAATTGGCCCATCTCTGAAAAATTTGATCCGCCCAATAAAATTTGGACCTACCCTCAATAAATTAAGCCCACTTCCCCTGTCAACTATACTACTCCCACTTTTTGGCATGTAAAATCCTATTTTGTGATAATAAATCACCCGCGTTTGTCAATTGATTACTTCTACATTAATACGCGACCAAACAACACTTGTAAGTAACATTCTGGGTGTAAAAAACGTAAATTAATATTTAATATTTACGACCTGCCTTTCACCCATTTTACAATTTGAATTTGCTATTAATTACAGGATTTTAAACGATTGACGGATTTATTACAAATATTTTTATAGGATATTTGAAACAAAAAATTCTACGTAAGCCAAATGGCAGAAAATTCTAATCGGTACTGAAATACGCGTGTGAATCTGTAAAAAAAACGCTTAAATAATTGACAGATTTCTGCCAACAACAATTTAAATTATTTCATAAAATTAGACGTGCGCGACAAGTTTTAATAATTATTTAAGCTGTAACATACTATAATGCAACCGCTTCCATAATGCGTTTATAATGAAAATTGGCACCATTGTCAACACAATAATAATCTGTCAGATTGACTTTTTTCAGATAGAAGTAAAGACATATAGATAGAACTTGAAAAAATTCTGAAGCCACCAGTGTGTATAAAACTACTAATAACACATAAGACATTTTAAATCATATTTCTTATTTTTAGCGCTTATTTGGCTTTGTATTACAAAACCTATGCAAAATTGAACTATATTTAAAGAATCTGCTTACTCATTTTCTTGTAAAGTTAATCATTCAGATATCGAAAAAGCATACTTAACCCTTAAATTCCAACTTAGGAATTTTTTGCGTTCCAATACGCGTCGTATAAAAAATTGCACAGAATATAATTAATTTATAGCTTCAAAGTCTATATACTGCTATTTGTTCATCTCTGAGATACGCAGCTGTTTCAGATATATGTAACAAAAACTAAAAACTTCTTCGAATTAACTCCCTTTTCCGCCTTTGGATTTCCCCTAAAATCTCCAAGAGCAAGCCTTAATACGAAATTTTTAAGTATGTACGTGTTGTCGTTCTGGAGTTAATGTGGTTACCAGCATACATCCACACACTCGCGCACCACACACGCACACACGAACGCAGGTATGCACGAACGCACGCACGCATACAAACACCCACCCACTCACCCACCCGCCCATCCACCCACCCAATAAACCACCCACACAACACACACACACACACACACACACACACACACACACACACACACACACACACACACACACACACACACACACACACACACACTCACACACACACACACACACACCACACACACACACACACACACACACACACACACACACACACACACACACACACCAATCACACACACACACACACACACACACACCACACACACCACACACACACACACACACACACACACACACAGCACACACACACCACACACACCACACAACACACACCACACACACACACACACACACACACACACACACACACACACACACACACACACACACACACACACACACACACACACACACACACACACACACACACACACACACACACACACACACACACACACACACACACACACACACACACACACACACACCACACACACACACACACACACACACACACACACACACACACACACACACACACACACACACACACACACACACACACACACACAAGGCACACAAAGCAAAAGGCGCTAGAATAATTTTCACATGTTGCATCTTACATAGTATTGCTAGGACTATTGACTGGGAAGAGGTAAATGTATACCTAACCGCACAGAAAATGAAGATGAAATAGCGTACATTCATGAAGAAAATGGTGTCCTGTCAGATAATGCCACTGTAGAAAGAGTCAGTCAATTATTACAATTCTTTAATTAACTTTAGAACGTTTATTATTTGATTACTACAACAGTTATAATTAAATAACGTAACCTTTTTTATTTAAATATTTTGTATTCTAATTCAGAGTCTGGGTCACTGTAAGGTACGTAATATGCAATGCACTAAATTCTTATGTGTGTTTTGAAGGCGGCAGTTCTAATTCTTTTTCCAATTTGGCTTTATAAATTTCAACTTGATGCAATTCTTTTAATTTGATTAGATTTTCCTTGTTAGTGTAATAATTATTGTTTTTTTGTGATTTTTTTAAATTCGTCTTGATGTTTTCTCTTTTCAGTTGTGTTTGTTTCCGGTTTGTTTTGAAGTTTCACATTCTCATATTTATCAAGAGGACTAAAATATGTAATAAAAAATCTTACTCTTATACTTTAAAAACTACCTTGTAATAAAAAATTATAATTGGGTGTAGCAGGTTGTTGTTAATAATTTCACCCCTTATATTACTTACACTTCTAATAAATAGAAGATTTTGTGCCTTCAGATCAGTCGACGATTAAACGGGCCATGTTCTTAAAATCTGATTTGATTTAATTAGAAAATGTGTGTGTGTGGTTAGATATGTTCGCTTTACAAAAAAGATGTAACTTCAACCTGTAAATAAATGATAAAATACCACGGACGCCAACTTATTTTATGGAAAACAAGTAAACCGTAAATGTAATAAATGTAAAATTGGAAACAATAACAAGGTCTATTATAAAAATCTTTAAGTCAAGTTATAAATTAGAAAATCTAAATACTAATGTTAGTAAATCTGAATTAACTTAAAAATACCTTATAAGCTAATGATTAGAAATGAAATACCTATAGTTCTTTTAAATTTTGGTTGGTTGTCACTGGTATACTGTTACAGATAACAAAATGCTGACGCAGCCACACTTTCAAACTTCTACTGCGTCATCCTCGTTAAATTGAAACGTAGTAGTACAATGAAATTCCGTAAAAGGAAAATTTAACGTTATAAAAAATAAAAATAAAAGTAAAATAAAAGTGCTTAAAAAGAATAAATATAGGTTTAATTAGCTCTTACCGTAAAAAGATACGACATTTTTGATAAAAATATTCAAGAGCAAATATGGACGCTTTTTGCTTTCATTATCGTAACAACAACCTCAAAAAGATGTGTGCGCACGAACTCAATGTGCAAACAAAATACGCGTTCAATCTTCACTTTAAAATATCTAAACACATGCTTCAGCCATTAAGGCATGCAATTCACATGACACAAAAATGAACGAAGTTTGCTAAATTATTGTAAATTTCAACACAACTTAAAAGGTTTGTTACAACCTTAAATTATAGCCACTACTTTCTGGCACTCCATCAAGCTCATCTAAAACTGACGATTTCTTCTCAATTATTTCGAAAACAGCCTCGTCTACTTCCTGTATTATCACGTTTGGCCTATTAATTAATGTATTTGTATTTTTCAAAAATATGTATGTGTTCTTACCAAAGCTCTGCTCTTCCATAAACCGAAGAGATTGTCTCTTGCATAGGTCCATTGCCTATCCGATGTAATTAATCCAATGGATTTTGCATGGTCGACTACGGCCTTCCATGAATCCTCCTTCTCGTGCCACATAACTTATTTCCAGCAAATGATCCAAACAGTCGGTTTTTATTTTCTTGGATTAATTGTAATATCGCAAGCTTTTTCTTTTACTTTTCTCTCTTTTTGCACTCATTTTACAAATTTTATAACTAATTTTAACTTCTGTCAATTTGACGTTTATACACAACAATCGTAATCACCGCTTTCTAGACTCCCGTGATTGCAAAGTGAAAAGTCGTATTGAAAAGTTTCGTAGACAGTTACGTGCAACAGAAATTCTTTTCACTTTGCTAATTTCGCAAAGTGAAGAGTGCAAAGTGAAAAGCTGAAGAGTTCATTGGTGCAACAGCCCCCTCAGCGGCCTCTAAAAGAACGAGAAATAAGTACTCTAACTACCGGCTGTTATTACTGTAATATCATTGAGTAATACTCAATGGTAATACTGATTAGTTAAGTTGATAGCAAAGGAACCGTCAAACCTTAATATCTCAAAAACCATAAACTCTAATAATTAAACGTGTTATATGAAACTTATGCACAATTTAATTATCCGTCACAGGACATGGTGAAATTCCACACCTTTTGTTAAAAAATCAAACTTATGTTTGACAAACGAAAAACGCAACGAAAGGTTTAAACACAAAACGCTAAAAATGTCGAAAGGTACAGTTTTTCTATATGAGCCAGCGGGAGCAATACTTATTTAAAAAAATATTTTTGACAACACTATTGTACTTAACTTAACTTAAACCATTCCCTTGCGAGGTAGACAAAACAATCCCTGCCTCTTATTTATTTTTCATTCACAATCTTTCTCCATTCTTTCCTATCTGCGCATACTTACCTAGCTTCCGCAAGATTTATACATTGTCTCTGACATGCCCTTTTATTTTTAAAACTCCTTATCTTTCTTTCCTTTATCATACATTCTACTACATTCAGACAAGTTTTACGCGGCCTACCAGGGCCGGCCTTTCCCTAACCTCGCCCACATATATTTGTTTCGTTAATATTGCGTTGTTCATTATCTCAAAGTGACCAAACCAACGTAATGTACTACTTTTATATCTTTCTTGACTCTGTCTATATTTCTACTTCTTACTTCCTTACATGTCGTGGCAGTAGACAAATAACTGTCCGGTAGTAGGACAATACCGTTAGTAGGGAACGCTACATCGTCCGGGGCACGATTTGGCCAGTAACCGGTCTGCTCGCTATGGTAGTACTCAAGAGAACAATACAATTGCCTCAGATCGACCTGGCTACAAGGGGCGGTCAAGGTCGAAAATACATGTCCCGTTGCTGACGACTGTGCAAGGATTGAATGGCGAGTCGGTACGTAGAAATGTTAGAGGTATGCATGGTAAAGAATTTGAAATTGCGAACGTAATGTACGAAAGACCTTGATATTCTGTGTGTATCGGAGACAAAGCGCAAAGGAGCTGTGGAGATGGAGGATGGCAGCCTAGCACTGTGGTCAGGAATTGAGACTGAAGTGCATGGCGCAAAAGGAGTTGGGGTGATCATAAGTGAAAGAGCGAAAAGATGTGTTAAACAGTACGAATTGGTATCTCCTCGGGTAATATGGGTTAGAATGAAAGAGGAGCTTCGAAGAATTTTTCTTATTGCATGCTATGCACCGGTGAATGGAGAAAGAGACCAGGGACGTGAGAACTTCTAGAATGAAGTAGAGAACGTGTTGAACGTATGTATGCCAAACGAAAGAGTGATGATAGTGGGGGATATGAACGGATAGGTGGGTGTACAGAGCGAATAGAGTGAACGGGTTCTAGGAAAGTTCGGAGACCAAAGAGTCAATGAGAATGGTGAACACCTCCTGAACATCTGTGTAGAGAGACACCTGTTTGTATCCAACACGTGGTTTAAACATAAAAATATGCATATGTGTACATGGGAAAGAGGTGAATATAAAAGTATGATAGACTTGATAGTGTATGATGAACGGCTTAGAAACCTGGTGAAAGATACAAAAGTAGTGCGCGGATCGGAGTGTGGATCGGACCACTTTTTGGTTGTATCCAGAGTGTGTTTATGGCAAAAGTGGGTCTGGAGAAAGAAAGCAAACGCAGCGCGAACGTCCAGAATTAGGGTTGACAAAGTAGTAGATAATGGTGCAAGAATGAAATACGCATGTGCTGTGAGCAAAGAGTTGAATGTGAATGAACGGTGTGGAACGAACAAATAAAAGACACTGACGTTGAAAGTGCATGGATAAGCTTGAAAAACTCTGTTGTCAATTGTGCCGTGCGACTATGTGGAAGAGCGAGTGTAGGTAGACAAAAAAAAATGTGCTTGGTGGAATGAGTCGGTAAAAAGGGCAGTATCTAAGAAAATAGACGTGTACGTGGAAATGATTGCTGCAAAAAATGAGACTGAGAAGAAGCGGTTGTATGAGGTGTACAGATTAAGAAACAAAGAAGCGAAGGAGGTAGTGAAAATAAGTCAAGAGGAAGTGATGGCTGTGGAAGGAGAGAAAATGCCGGATGATTTTGAGGGAAACAAAAAACTCTTCTGGAAATGCGTCAAAAATACAAAACGTGGCCCAAAACAGAACGGTGCAGGAGTGATGAATATTAGCAACGAAATAGTAAGGGACGATTGTGAAGTGGGGAAATGCTGGTAAGAATATTTCGGAAAGCTGTACAGTAGTGAGGAAAGTAAGACTAAAGGGTTAAATAAGGAGAATATAGAAGGAATGATGAATGAAACTGAGTAGGATATTGGGATAAATGAGGTAGAGAAAACGGTAGGAAGGTTGAAAACCGCAAAGGAGCAGGCGTAGATGAAATTACTGGTGAAATGCTAAAGTATGGTGGTGCAAAGCTTATACGAAGATTGTGTGAATTATTCAGTGTATGCCTTATGTATGGAAAAGTGCTGAGGGATTGAAAGAGCGCGATCATTGTACCACTGTATAAGGGTAAGGGGAACAAGAGTGATTGTAAGAACTACAGAGGAAAAAGTTTGCTCAGCGTGTCTGGTAAAGTACTTGGAAGAATACTAATTGATGGAGTACGACAAGCTACGCAAACTAAGATTCGGGATGTGCAAGGTGGCTTCATGCCAGGGTGAGGATGTGTCGATCAGATGGTTGCTCTCCAGCAGGTGATCAAAAAGGGTAAAAAGGAAGTTGTACTGTGCGTTTGTAGATCTGGAGAAAGCATACGACAGACTGCATAGGGAGAAGCTGTGGGAAATGGAATAAGGGCAGTATACAGCGGTAGTCGGGTATGTGTTAGGGTGAGAGGAGGTATGATATATTATGAGCAAGGCGAGTGTGATGTCACCGTGGTTGTTCAATGTATACATGGATAAATGTCTTAGACAAGCATGTACCGATACAAATGGTGTAAAGGTTGGTGACGTAAATGTACGACTTCTGGTGTATGCAGATGACAGTCTTATTAAGTGACAGTGCGGATGAGCTGCAAACCACTTTGGGGAAGTTTGATACAGTCTGTGAGAGCATGGACCTAAAAGTAAACATGAACAAAACTAGGATTGTGGTGTTCGATCGGGAAAGGAGAGTAGAGTATTTACTCTTACAAGATGAAATTGTGGAGCAAGTGGACGAGCTGGTATATCTCGGTAGAATGTTTACTGCAGATGGTACAATGGAGGGCGAGATTTGACGACGGGTCAATTCTGGAAGGAAAGTGATTGGAATTATGTGGACAATAATGAGAAATGAAAGCATGAGCCTAGCTGCGAAACGAGCAATCTATAATGGCGTGTTCGTCCCGTCAGTACTGTACGGAAGTGAGACATGGGTATGTCAAAAAAAGCACGAAAGAAAAATAAATGCCGTGGCTATGAGATTTCTGAGAAGCGCATGTGGTATAACGAGAAGGGACGTGATAAAAAGTGAATGCATAATGACGGAGTGTGGTGAGGAAAAGACACTATTGCAACTGTTCAAATTCTGCAAAATCTAAATAGCTGTAAAATTATCGCGTATTGACACATGGTTACATCCACAAAGTCCAATATCTAACTTGGCAAAGAATTTAAAAATGAATAAAGATATTATGTTATTTGAATTAATGGAGTTGCAAAACTGTGCACAATAGAAGGATCAATCCCCCTCATTATAAGTAGTGCTTACAATTTTTGATAAAAGCTTGAAGGAATTAAACTTATTTCAGTATTACAAGATAAGTATTTTTAATTATGAATGTTAATCGTAAAATTTTTTATTCTCACGTAAAGGGCCTTATCGTTTGAAGAATAGCAAAATTTGTGGTTGACATCGTAATAGGAGTCGATAATAGTACTATCTGCATATACTGTCTACTGACACGCCTCTTCCTTATTTTCGAACGTACAACTCCGAGTCTGTGTATTAACACATTCCTCCCATTATTAAACCTTACGCAAGGACGTACAGAGTTGATTCGGGCATTATCGGAAGTGATTGAAGGTTAAAAATATTTTTCCTAAATTTCCGTATTAAAAAACATTTATGGTAAGAACTTCTTTTACCAATAGCAACAATCACAAAGTAATGTACGAATTTGACTAGTAGACTAGCATTTTTTATTGAACATAAATTTAAAAAATATGTAGTCGCTTATGGTATAAATTTGACATTTATGATTGTTTAGATACGGAATGGTACAAAATGAACACATTTTAATTTTAATGAGTTTAATAACACAAAAATATCACACGACATTCGATCATCATCAAATACCTTCATAACAGATTTCAAGAAATCCATTGCGTCTCCTTTTTCAAACTTCTTTCCGCTTGTTACAAGGTACTCGCCAGTCTTATATCCTAATGTGCTATTAATACAGGCTTCTTTTTTTGTTGGCAAATGGAAAAGAAACATCATTTGATTAATAACAGAATCAGAATGTATTCACCATTCACTCAACTTTAGAAACTGAAACGGAAGTTAATTAACGGCACACGATTTATGTATCGAGCATTGGGTCAGGAAATCATGCTCAAGTGTTGGAAAGTCGAGCTTGTCACTGTCACAAATTCACATGTATATTATAGAATCGCGCTTATATTATTGCTAACTTTATTTGAATTGCTATCGTACTTACTTTAATCTTGTAATCCTTAGTTATTAGTATGAATACAAATAAAGACTATCGTAAACTACTCACCAGATAACAATGGTCTTCTCTAAATAAACGAGAAATAAGAACCCTAACTACTTACTGTTATTACTGAATTCATCAAACTAATACCAAATGTACCATCTGAACGACAAATAAGCACACTACACGACAATGAAAAAGTTTTTAAAGCAATCGAATGAAAAAGTACGTGGCGAAGTACCTCTTCATTTACCAAATTTTCCGATTAAAACGAATAATTACAAATAATCAGTAATGAACATAAGTAATAGAATTTTTAATAATTTAAGTTCTATCTGTGTTTAAAACGTCATTGATTTACGATTACATTATTCTAATTGAAATCACTAGAGTTTAAAGGGTTGATGGTTGAGTGTATTCTACTTCACTAATCTTTCCAACTGTGTGAACGCAGCAACAGTATTATTTAGTAGATATTGATATTTTGAAGTGTTTTGATTAAAAAAACATTAAATTGCCTTCGTATCTCTATGCGGTATTATAAGAACCTTTACTAGATTTCGTATTATTTAATTTACCTACATTAAATGTGATCGATTAGTCTCTAGCGTTGACTCTGTGGCATTTTTGTGTAAAATACCCGAAATTGATGGGCTCGTTCCAATGTAATTTTACCTGTCAATTATTAAAAATTATTAATAGAACGTTTGAGTTTTATTTATCTTATCGATGGCTGAATCAATTCTTAACTAGACGTTCTATTAATAAGGCCACTAATTATACATATCATTTCTTGCTGTACATACATCTTAATAAACAATTGGCAAGTTTATTACTTATGATCTAAAGAACGTGATTTGTGTATTAAAATTCAATCATAATATAAGTAATCATAACAATACAGTGAAATTAAAAACTGATAATAATATTAGTAATAAATGTATTGCACGAAATTTATTTAAACTTACAGATCACCAAGCTCTATATTTATAACATTATAAATATCTGTATTATAAATTATAGATAATTATGCCGTGTTTACAGTTATTTTTTTTAATCATTGTGGACCTGAACAATATTCTAGATGAGGTCTAATTTGGACCTTATACAGCAGAAATAATTGTAGGGAGGTAAAGTACTGCTTAGAACTGTACAAAAAACCTATTTTACGAGCAGCTGTTTTGGTACCTGACAGAAGATGGTCAACCCATGATAGATTTGAAGGTAAAGTCATTCCCAACACAGTAATAGAGTCTGAAAATTTACTATCTAAGCCATTCATACTTACAACAGGAAATGATCGATCTTTTTGGCGGATACAAGGCAACACTTAGTTTTGTTGACATTAAATTTAACTAGATTATTGCTTCCCCATTCCAGAAAACATTGAATGTTTTTGTTGATTCAATTTGCTATTTCAGCTTTAATGTTTTGAGTCATAGAAGGTAAATTACCGTTATGAGTAGACTGAGATGAACTACAATGAAGAGTGCTGTCGTCAGAAAAACAATGGATCGGGTTAGTTGTTGAAGAAATAAGGTCATTCATGTATAGTAGGAAAAGTGTAGGCGCTATAACTGATCCATGTGGCACGTCCGCGTTGATGTTAACTTCTTTTGAAAAACAGCCATCAACAACAATACGTACTCGTCTTTTATCAAGGAAACTAAAAATCCAGTTGATGAGCGTATCATTTAACCTAAACGAGGTGTTTAGCAAGTAAACACTTATTCCAAACTTGGTCAAATGCCTTTGAGATATCTAAAGCGACTACAACTGTTTCACCGGACTGTTCTAATGTATTTTTCCAAACTAGGGTCACATATGAAAGAAGATCACATGTTGAACGACTCTGCAACTCTGTCTAAACCCATATTGGTCGTCACTAAGGAGTTTGTTAGTTTCAAGGAACTGATGGCAATTGGTTGGTAGTTTCAGAGATCGGTCTTATCGCCTTTTTTGAAACAGGTTGAACATTTCCATGATGAAGGAAACTCCCCAGAAGACATATAGATCGAATAGAGCTTAAATAGGTTTGGTACTAGTTCGGGGCAACATTTATTTAAGACAATAGCTGGGACCGTCTGGGCCATTAGCCTTATTGAGATCAAGCCTACTGATAATCGATTCTAAGCGCTTCTACCGAAAATGAATCCGTTTCATAGCGTATGAAGAAGAGTTGACTAGGGGCACATCTTTTCCAGAATCATTGAGACACGACTTTGATGCAAATAAATCCAAAAAAACATTGGCTTTGTCTACAGAATCAGTAACTACAGATCCGTCGAAAGATGTCCGGGGGGATGAAGATGTACTAAAGTTTTTACGAATGACTTTAGCTAAAGACCAAAATTTACGACTGCCCAAAGGAGATGTAGCTAGTTCATTGCATTTTCGTTGTTCAAACAATTTTTTAGCTTTAGTGGTGACACTTTTGCACATATTTCTAGCACCAACGTATTCTGCATGACTCTCAGCTGTTTTATTAGATTTCCATTTAATATAAGATTTGTTTTTCAAAAATATTGCAGCAGCACAAGCCTCATTTAACCAGGGTTGAAAACGTGAATTATCTATACGATTCTGTTTTTTTGGAAATGTATAACTCTATGCCATTGAGGATGACTTCAGATACTGAAAAAGAAATGTCCGAAGAAGAGGACGACTTAAAACAATATTCACGCCATGGAAAGGTTGCAAAGAAGTCTCGTGGATCACTCCATCTAGCTGACTTAAAACACCACAAGATTCTATTAGTATTGCGAACAACAGCGGAATTAGGGACAGTAGAATTTATTTCTATTAGACAATGGTCAGATAGATCTAGAGAGGAAAAAACGTGTGTTTTATAAACAAGTGGGTTTGATGTAAGAAGAAGATTTAAAAGATGTGAAGTATGGCTAGGGTTATCAGGGATTCTTGTGGGTTCAGAAAACATTTATGTGAGATCACAAGCAATAGCAAATGTTTCTGCTGGATTAGTAGATGTAAATTGAAGCCAATTAGAGTTATGAACATTGAAATCTCCTACAATTGAGATATCCCCAGATGGAAACTGAGACAGAGTCAACTTTCTAACTAACGTAATCGAAGAAGTCTTCTTGAAAATTAGTGTCATTAGGAGACTTATAAATGCAACAGTAAAATTTCACAAATTTAGGACCAGGATGTTTAAACCAAATCACGTCGAAATTTTTATTTTCCAAAGAAGAAATCCTCTTACAAGCAATGCTGTCCTTGATATAGGGACATACGCCTCCTTCATATCGAAAGTTAGAGTGAAGGTTGTATTGGGGATATTGCAAGTCGGATCTTTCAGACGAGACTTGTGTTTCAGACAGAAACAAAATGTCAGGTTGTAATTGTTCTAAACGTTGGTGAACAGCATTAAGATTAGACCTGATACCGCGGATGTTTTCAATAATGGATCAGAAAGTCAGAGTTTTCGATGACCGAGGTTGCTTGGTCCCTGCCTTCCGGGACATCCGAATGGGGCAGGATTTTACGTCCGGTATTTATTACCCTAGAAACCACAGCCATCTTTTTTATAACTTTTAATTTTGGACTTTCAATCCGATAGGATGACAGCGAGGGCGACAAGGAGGAATAAGGACAAATATAAATTAAGGATCAAGAAAAGGTGACCGGCGGCCCTTACCGAGCTCAGAAAATCGGAGACCCAATATTAAGGGGAGCCGATGGTAAGGTTGGTGATACCTCCCACCTAAAAATTTCTGGCCAACGTAATTGTATTTTTGGGGTAACATACTAAATGTTTCCAAAAAACACGGAAAAAACTTGGGAGCGCATACCTTGCGTGAAAATAAATAAAAAAAGTTCCTGTAAACACTGGAGCGAAAACTCTTCTTCCGAGGACTAGAGCTCTTTGAAGATGGTTTTGAAAAACTGGTTTTCGGTTTATAGCTCCGTCCCGACTTCAGCCATCGAAACCAATTTTGGGACTTGAAATTATATTTGTAAAACCAATTATTTGAGGCCACAGAGCGAGGAACGTGTGTACCAGGGAGGTAATTGGGTAAATTTTGCCCCATTTCTCTAACACTTTGATTTTTGGCTATTTCGGCACCTGATTATGATTCACGCATACCTATTACATAAAAAAGGTACTCTTAGTAAGAGTCGCTAAATATCACCGTTTCGTCAGAAATGGGCAAAAAACGATAAGGGCAGGGTAAACAATAAGTCTAAGACTAACTGTCAGTTTAGCATAAGCCAGTAATAATTTTAATAAGGGATAGTAATGACAGTTACTTTTCGGTTAATTACGAATCGTTATACAAATGAATAGATGGCCGATATGCACATTATGCATGATCGCGGTATACTGTAATTAGCACAGGTCTATGGCATACACAATATGCAACAGACTTTAAAACAGTGTATTGTTCACAGGTATCATAATACAAGTATAAATGACAACCACCTAACATCAAACAATTCTGAATTAGAGGCACATGCTCGCGGAAGTGGGCACGCAGCTTTATTGAAAATATAGTTAGCAATTACAATGGTGGAATGCTAAATGGTTAGCTCCAGAAATAAAATAATCCTGTCAATACAATAACACAATGTATACTGTGACACACCTAAACACTAAAATAATGTCTCTTAACAAATAATGTGCAGTATCTACCTGTCCACACAATAAAAATATGCACAATACAGCAAATATCACAATTAGTTAATATGTACACTGCCGGGCACTCGGTGTGAAAGTTCGTATTAATAAATACGGCACGTCGAGGTTTGATTCCTCAACCTGCCTGCTCCTGGTGTCTGTGGTGGAGATTGCAGTGCTTAATTCAGGCCACCAGATTTCAATGGTCTGCAAGGTTTTAAGAAGACTTACACAACTTAAATGGCTTCTGTCTGTTTTCGTGCCGGTATTTTAACCATTTTCGGGGAATACCAACATAATCACTAAGTGGGGTGGCCCATTCCCTCACTACAAACATTTTGTTATTGCAGTGACCTCTTTATTGACATAAGAAGAGAAGAATAAGGATAAAACACGGAAAGAGCTTTGAATTCATCCTATAAGCTAAAAACGGTCACAGAATTTCACCATTTACAGATAAAATTCTGTCAGGGTTTTCGTATAAATTATGAAAATATTACCGGTGTTAAGTTAGCAGCCAATTTTCAGCAGCTACTTTCATTCTAGCGCCAAAACATCCCATCAGTGTTTACGCCATACAAAAAAAAATTAAAAGCCCAGTCAGAAAAATCCTACCCACTTTAAATTTATAAAACATATTGCAAACCACACAACAATCATCCTCAATGTATCCCATTAATTTACAAAAGGGGTGAAAGGGAAACCCTCCCACCCCCAAGTAGAAAAAAAGTTATAATTCCCGTCAGAAAAATCCTGCCAACTTATAAACCACGCAACAATCCCCAATTTATATCAATAATTTGCAAAAGGGATAAAAGGTAAAAACACCCCAAAATACAAAAAATATATAATTCTGGTCAAAAAAATTCTGCCAACTTTAAACTTATAAAATACATTATAAACAACGCAACATTCATCCTGAGTAGAAGGAGAGTAAACACCTTACACTTACCATAAATTCACAACTTATGCAGCTCAGTCCGGAAAAGATGTCTCTTGGCGCCACCACAATCTTAAATTTTGCTAAAATGAATCGTCTTAGGCGAGATAGTAAAATAATTTTGTTTGATTGTGGGAAACAGGATTGTAGCCTACTCAGTAAACTCATACACTAACATCAAACAAATCAACTCAAAACTTCAGAAAATTTAATGATACACGGGTCTTTATAACTTACTGAACACACCCTGTATAAATGGAAACTCTAATTCATAAAAATAAAACATTAACTTATGTAGTTTTTAGAATGTCTCTCGTCTATCTAGCAATTTAAATCTGCAACAGTTAATGAGCTTTAAAATTAAATAAACAGTCAATGCCAAATTTAGAAAAACCTCTAACACAAAATGAATTAACGAAACGATTTAATGATATTCGTTATCTCAGTGAAAACTACTCGTTAATTGCTAAATAACTCCACGTTAGAATGATTAGTGTTTTCTTCATTAATGATCTCTTTATATTTTATTAAAATACCAACTTTAGTGATCGTAGTTAGACATTCATAAATATATTTATGCTTTATCACATCAAATATAAACGTTCTGCTCTATGGAAATACTAATTCAAAATTGAGTATTTTTTTACTAATCTTCTGCTTTACTTTCCCAATTTTTACTGAAATTTCGTGAACGATCTGGCCAATACGAGATGTCAGATCGATCCTTAATCTCCAAACTAAAATAAGGTAAAGATTACTTTCAATTATTAAAAATATGTAACCAGTCAAGTCAATGTCACAAATAAACAACGAAATAATTTAAACACTCTGTACACATATTGTGGATAAATATTTACACAACCGTGGTCGAAACCACCAAATAGCCCTAATTAAAAACAAAATCTCCAAATCTTAGAACTAAACATACACAAAAATATCGATACAGCTCGATTACCTTTTTTTTAACTTAAATGAATAATCGTCAAAGCAAAGAAAAAAAATTATCTTAAAAAGGTGATCGTACTCGTATTCGTCGATAAGTCTTATAGCTAATTCTTACAATAAAGGTTACTTAATCCGTTTTCTGCCGGTATGATATGTAGTCCATTTAATCGGTGAGATGTAATCCTTCATTCGCTAGCGGCCTTTACACTGGCCAGCACTTTGGGTACACATACAGCAACCGTATTCCTTTAACGTACCCGCGAACAGTTCTTCATTCACATATCTTCATGGTCCTTTTATTTTTATTTAATTTAGCATTGCATTGTATTTATGTATGGATGTTAGCCCTTCACTACATACACGTTTAACATAAGGGGTATGTTTGCTTCCCCTTTGGATATCGAATCTCTTACTTGCTTTTTTAAACAATCGAATTGTATTTGGTGACGATTGTACGAATATACTTGGAACGTTCATAAAACCTCCACTTCTTTAAGTTACTTTTACAATTTTTGGTCCGTTAACTTAAATGGTTACCTTAAGCTTATAAAACTTTTGTAATGTCACGCGCTGTACTAAACACTTAACAAAATACTTGTTTAATTTTCAGATCTGCATAAGCACTTTTAATTTATTGAAGAAGCATGATATGAAATAGTTTTTCCTTCAACCCTCAATTTACTACTTGGTTTATTTATGAATGTCTACTTATTATCTATCCCACTAAGGGTTGTTGCAGTCGTTATACTTATACACTGCACACATTACGATTTTCATAAACAACATTCTAAGCGTTAATTATAACTCAGCGCGCGCGACGTCTACTCTCGTCAACGCTTAAGCTTCTCTCTTATCTCAAGACGGACACTCCCTTATATGCCTTGAGCCCTCCTTTCCAAATGCATCTCGCGCTAAATTCAAAATCTACCTATGATAATCGCGTATTTATTGCGTCTCTACATCCTGTCACAATGTCCAACATGGACTTAACTACGCTACCCTGTACAACACCCGCCGCCATCTTTATTTTACGTGACAATTTATAAAATCTCCTCGAGTAAATCATTTATCATCACCAGATTCATTCAGTATATTCACCAGGTCGATCTTCGTCTTTTCATACATATCTTACATGTGCGTGAATTTTATTTCCGCATCATTTTCGCGAAATCATCCCATTCTACGTACACATACGCATTCAATTTACCAATATTGCACATTACCAAAAATTTCCACAGTCAAAAACATGCATCCATATTCCTTACCTCACGTTAATACAATTTCAATATACCACAAACTCACTCATTCGTACGTCGACAACCATTTCTATAGTTCAAATTTCTTCATATACAATAGCAAAAAGACCAGTAGTTTTATCAGTTCCGTATCAATAAAAATTTACTCAAAACATTATTTCTCAACCAAATTTAACGCTTTCAGCACGAAAATCTTTCTATACCTACCATTCAAATATTCCTTCATACGATAACTAAGGCTTCATTAAAAATCCAGTTTACACCAACTTACATTATGCATACACAACGAAAATTCTTTTCATGCAAACTCACTTCAGATGTACCAAAATACGTTATCAAAATTCTGCACATACATGATGCGTCAAAATAACCTTACAATGAAATCACCAATAGCAAACTTTCACTATTCAAATACTTCTATCGTGTCTGGGGAAAACCCAGTAATTACGTAAAGGTAAACACACTGACCAATTTCATAGCATTTCAAACCAAACCAATCAATCTCGACTAAATCAAACAAACCAATTAAGGAAATCAATCTTTTTTTAATTATGAGTCATAATTAGATTGTGTAGGCCAGCTTGTTGTGTGGAGGAATTTGAAATTGTATTTTAATAAGTGGGCCCTCTTGCTATCACATGAGACAGGTATAGGACACCGAAACTTGCTCGTGGGTCTTCGTCCCCCCAAAATTCCGCCAGTTAATTTGCTTTTAATTACGAGTCATAATTAAATTTTGTATGTTAACTTGCGTTGTCAGCCATCTTGGAGACCATTTTTGTTTTTGGTGGGAAATTTGAAATTGTATTGTACTAAGGAGGCCCTCATACTAACTCATAAGACAGTTGTAGGAGTGCGGGACTTGTTCTAGACTCGTCGCCCCTTGCCAGGAATTCGCTCCCTTGGCAGGAAATTTAAAGTTGTATTCTAATCAGACGCCCTAACGCTAACTTGCAAGACAGGTATAGGACACCGGAACTTGTTCTACAGCCCCCTTGTCAAAAGACAGATCAATTAAGCGCCCAATAAAACCAGCGGAAGCATGTCAAATAAATCACTCCCGATCAAATCAAACGCCCAGATCAATCTCAATCAATCAAAGCAATTAGCCAAATCAGTCAAATCAATCAATCTCGATCAAATCACACAAGAAGCTGGGCTAACAATTCTTCATAACCTTCATGTAACGATTCTCCCAGTTTATATACCTAGCTCCTATAAGCGTCCGCTTGTAGATAAGGCTAACCGACACTCACAGCTGGTATACTCCCTAAACGCGAGGGCACCGGCGTGGGAAAACAGTCGATCATCCGCAAATCAAACTCAATCAATTCAATCTCAATCAATCAAATCATAACTTGCAGCTTGCGAAAACCAGCTTACAATTTAAAAATACCGGTAAAGCTTGCTAAAATCAATCACAATTCAAAAATACATGAGATAGCCTCTGACATTACTGGCAATATACGAACACCAAATTGGTATGTAACACTATTGCCGCGTTTTGTATACAGTGCTAAAAATCCGTTTTACAGTTCAATTGGTAAAAATACCTATACAATAAGAGATATAACCAAACTCGAAATCAGATCACTGTATTATTTTACATACAAGGAATGTCTTATCGGAAATACCTCTGCCAAAAGGGCCCTAGATTTATAAACAACCTTGAACGCACGTTTTTGAAAATAGACAAATAAACAAGCCGACTTTCACTTCCAATTTTGATAATACACATGTGATTTGAAGCTAACACCGATTAGATTTCGTAAAACAACTATAGGACTCTGTGTTTTATTTTACCCAACACTTATTATTACCATTAGACAAGTATAATAGTAATAACAGTATCGCTCAAATTAGCGTGTAGCAGTATTGTTGAGTTTTGAATACAGTGATAAAAACACGTTTTACAGTTAAATCAGTAAAAATACCTATACAACAATAAATATAAACAAACTTGAAATCAGTCCTCTAGCAATTAAATAAAGTAGTAAATAAAATAAGGGGTAAGGCTTAAAATAAAAAACGGGCACTTACCAGGGTAGAATGTCCTCTAGTCATCCCCACCAATGAACCTCAGAAGCACGCCCCTCTTTGTTTACCTCACTGTCGATACGAAAAGAATTCCGGTTTATATTTTATTCACCCTCGTATTTGTTGTTTCTCGCTCTTACTATGTCGCAAAACATTTTGTCAAAAAATGAGTAAAACAATTTAAACCTGAGACCGTATGGCGGGTGCACAATAACGAAAGAGTCGTGTGTCTCTCTGTGCACAAAATAACTCGGCCCCTAGATCACTTACGGACTTCTGGTTTTCACTATACGATAAATTATGTACTCTAATTGTGCAAAGTACAACGCCTTTTCCAAAATTAGAAGATGGGAGCAATGAAAATCTATATTTACATGTAAAATTTTTCAAAGGCTGGACGAAATACAATCCCTGAATGCTCAAGAACGAAGTACTGTGGTCCATGAGTATTAAACTGAATTTTACCCAAAATCTATGTTGATGCACCAATTTAGTTGGGAACGCGGTAAAATGGACTATCTCGATGACCAAGAGCTGAATTCTGTCGTGCACGAGTATTAGTATTAGGGACGAATACTGCCCAAAATGTATATTTATACACCAATTGCGTTAGGATCATGGCAAAATTGGTTGCCTCTATCGTCAAGAGCTAAACTCTGTCACACGAATGTGGGTTAGCAATTGGACTGAATTGTACCCGAAATATATTTTGATTCACCCATTTCATTGTAGACGCGGCAAAATGGATTCTCTCTATCGTCTATGAGCGTTAGTCAGCATTTGTGACAAATGTTGTTCAAAATCTATATTTATATAACAGTCCCATTAGGTCTGTATTATAAGTGTTTTATACCTGTGGTCTCATATTACTTGAGTTGATCGGCCTATTTCCACAGTTTTTGTTAGAGCACGACGTTTCGGAAGCGGACTGTGCTTACGTCATCAGTCTTAGTCCTGAGACTGTTTTCATATTTGAGTAGAATTTATGTTACTCTGATTTTTTTTTAACCATTTAGCTGGCTACTCCCGGATTCGAACTACGAATTCTTCACTTACAAGTTTGAAACTGTTATCACTGCGCCATTGAGTAATCATGATATTTTTTAGAACGCATTATTGGTATCCGTATGGGTTTCATTTCTACACTAACCTGGTGTATCGGATTTGCTGCCAGTGCTATGTAGGTGGGTTATTTTAGTTTTCGGCGAGTTATATTCTTGTCCTTTCCCACTATCTGTATGTTATCCCACGGTATTCGGTGGTCTTCGTTCCAGACATGTTCGGCGATTCTGGATGTTTCTGTTTCGCCAGTGCGCATGTTATTCTTGTGCTCCCGCGTTCTAATTTTGAGTGGTCTACTGCTCTCCCCTATGTACAATTTTTGGAATTCAGATCTTCAATGTGTGGTTGAATTTTGGTGAATATTCCCCTGAACGTTTTTGTGGACTTGAAAGCATTGCGTATCTTGTATTTGCTGCCTATCCGTCGTATTTTGTCCGAGGTACCTGTTATATACGGTATTACCGCTGTGTATGTTGGTTTTTCTTTTTCGATTATACTTTCCCTGTTTAGGTTAGGTGTTAGATTGGGGCATCCATTTTCTTTAAGTATATATTTTTTTTCTTTTTGAGGTGCTCTTGTTACGAGCATATTGTTTCAGCTCTATCGTACAAGCATTTTGCTACGCCTGACTTCACACTTTTGTGGTGATTGAAGTTTTAGTGTAGGAATCTCCCCGTAGGGTGGATTTCCTGTGTACACATTCCTGTGATCAAGTACATCCAGGAATGGCAGTTTTTGTTGCGACTCCAATTCCATTGTGAATTTTATGGAGAGTGCGCAACTGTTTATATGATCTAGGAATTCATGACAATGAGAATTTCTTGAGCTCAGAATTGCTTTCAGAGGAACTCCTTCCTTATGAATCTTTGGTATGCCGTACAGATGCGGAGATTTTCTGTGGTGGAGAGTGTGTTTGGTTCTCTGGTAATCGAAGAACTCGCCCTTATGTTTTGGCAACGTCTATGGTCAAGAATACACAGCACTTGTGGAGACTATCAGAAATGTCCAACCCGACCACGAAGAAATACTATACACTATGATACAGGACGGGCTGGAAAAGGTTGAAACGTTAGGCCAACGCATGCAACTCTCGGTAAACACAGTGTCCATAAGAACTTCCAAGTAAAAGATAAATTCTAACAAGAGTTTGGATGACGATGGGTTTTTGCCAGCAATATATACATGGAAGACTTCGAAGGCCAAGCGATATTGGAATTCACGGAAAAACGAAGGATGTAGCTTAGATACATGGACGATACCTTCATAGTTTGGCAACACGGCAAATATGAGCTGGATGAATTCCTAGATCATCTAAATAGCCGCGCACCCTCCATAAAATTAACAATGGAATTGGGATCGGAATAAGCACTATCGTTCGGATGCACTTGTACACAGGAATGACAGTATCACTTAAAGTGTATGCAGGAAACCCAACTGTACTTCAACTCAAATCCAAGTAAAAGTAAAAGAAAAAAATCTCTAAGACACTTAAACGAAATGGTTACCCCGATATAACAGCTAACCTAAACAGGGAAAGAGTAACCGAAGAAGAAGAACCTGAAGACAGTGGTAATCCCATGTATTACATAACTCAATGTCTCTTGCAATACTGTTGATAGACCTATATGTCTTCTGGCTATATTACCAACCTTCAAACGATACGTGTCAAAATTTCATGACATTCTGACAATTAGTTTAGAGGTTACAGTGGTTTTAGTGGTCCCAATTTTGCAATTTTCAAAATAATTGTTAAAAAAATTCCGGTGCTGATTACATTGTTTTTTGACGGCGAAAAATACTATTGAAGCCGAACAGTGGCTGGATAAGAGCTGTGGAGACTCTGCACCAGGGAAATCAACTATTGACTGGTACGCTGAATTTAAATTGAAATTGCGTGAGGTAGCTGTCACCTTAAAGGTATCAAAAGGTAGTGTGATTACAAATTTACACGAAAATTTGAGCATGTGTAAATTGCTTTTGGACAGCAGCCCACAAGTTGTCCATAGCGACCAAAAACACAAAAGTCAGCTGGCAAAGTTATGGCATCCGTGTTTTGGTCATCGACTATCTTGACAAAGGTAAAACTATCAATAGCGAATATTACATGGCAATATTGGACCGATTGAGTGTAGAAATCAAGAAAAAACGGCCTCACATGCAAAAGAAAAAAGTGATGTTTCATTAAGACAGTGCCCCGTTTCACAAGTCGATAAAAACGATAGTTAAATTGAATGAATTACGCTTGTAATAGCTTCCCCACCCTCCATACTCTCTAAATCTGACCCCCAGCGACTACTATTACTGGCTCTTTGGGGAAATAAAAAAGATGCTCTACGGAAAGAAATTTGGCTCAAACAAAGAAGTAATTGCCGAAACTGAGGCTTATTTTGAGATCAAAGACAAATCGTACTACAAACAAGGCATAGAAAAGTTAGAGGAGCGTTGGAATATATGTATCACTCGAGTATGTTGGTGAATAAAGTCGAATTTAAAAAAAAATGTTTTTCTTAGTTAGACTGGAAACTTATTGTGTGACGTTATACCAGGTACCTAGGACAAAATACGAAGGATAGGCAGCGAATACAAGATAAGCACTGCCTTCAAATCCACAAGAACGCTCTGGGGAATACTCACCAAAACTAAACCACACAACGAAGACTAGAATTCCAAAAATTGTGTACACAACCTACTATACGAATCCAACGGTCATACTTATGAGAGTGCAGAAGTCTACTCGAAGTTATAACGCGGGACATAAGAATAACATCCGCAAAGGCAAAACAGAAAGATCCAGAATTGCCGAACATGTCTGGAGCAAAGACCACCGAATTCAATAGCATAACATACAGATAGTGGCAAAAGAAAAGAAGACAACTCGCCGAAAAGTAAAAAAAGCCACTGTCAGAAAATCCGATAAGCCAGGCTAGTGTAGAAATGAAACCCATATGGATCCCAATAATGCACGAAAAGCGTAGGCGCAAGTTTTATGTATATGCAGGCATACAGGGAAATTCGTGAGGAACCCCTCGTATTTTAGGAAATGATAGATCTAATCATTTTTACATGTAACTTTCATATAAAAGTAAATCCAATAATGCTTCGTTTCCGAGATACAGCGTGTCATAGTTACAAAAAAATTTGAATTTTTAAACATCTCCAAAACGAAAAAAGGTATTTTTCTTATTCTTGGTATAATAAATAAGCTACATTGGTTTTAGCTTATTAATACGTTTTTATTATGTACAGTTACGTAGAACGCAAGGGGCAGTACAACCTTTTAATCCCTAATTTCTACGCCAATGGAGTAAATTGAATTTTTTTTATTAAATTCGAAGATTTGATTTTTTTCAGATAATAAAGGTCGAATTCGATAACTTGAACAGTTTCTAAGATATTTGCATTTTTAGATATTTATTACCAACTGCTTAGGCAGGTTACTATTATTCTGTAGTATTTGGGAAACCACATCAAAAGGTGAAAATCACTGTTTCGCGAAGAATACACGTAACTTCAGGAAATGATAGATATAATCATTTTAACAACAAACTTTTATATAAACTAAGTCCAATAGTGCATCGTTTTCGAGATACAGGGTGTCAAAGTTAATAACCTATCTAAGCAGTTGGTAATAAATGTCTAAAAATGGAAATATCTTAATTATCTTAGTTATCGATTTAGATAAAGTGTACCTTTTTTTATGTGAAAAACATCACGGTTTCGTATTTTAATTAAAAAATCCAATTTACTCTATTGTCGTAGAAATTAGGGATTGAAAGGTTGCATTGCCCTCTGTGTTCTACGCCACTGTACATAATAAAAACGTATTAATAAGCTAAAACCAATGTGTTTTATATCCCTATTTATTATATCAAGAATAAGAAAAGCATCTTTTTTCGTTTTGGAGATATTTCAAAAATTAGCTTTTTGAAATTTTGACCTATCTCGAAAATGAAGCACTATTGGACTTACGTTTATATGAAAGTTTTGTGTTAAAATGGTTAAATCTATCATTTCCTAAAATACGGGGGGTTCTTCAGGAATCACCCTATATATATATATATATATATATATATATATATATATATATATATATATATATATATATATATATATAAGACCCGAGAGTATTCAAGTGCTTGGGAAAAAATCAGAATAAAATGGATTAAACTCAAGTCTCAGGACTAAGTCAGATGATGAAAGCAAAGTCCGCTTCCGAAAGGTGGCGCTGCACAAACAAAAACTGTGGTCATAGTCCGATCAACTCATCTAAGTTCCAATGGGGTTTTCGGTAAATTGCAAGAGATAAAAATTCGCTTTACTTGACTTTCTTTCATTTGTTTTTGATTTTCAATACTCTCTGCGTACTTATCCTATAAAAAAGGTTCTAAACGGTAAGTACTTACGTCATTTTATACTTCAACTTTTGTCTTGTTTTCAAATCTCATGGCTGCTGTGAATAATCACCAGAAAAACCATTGAAATATTGAATAATATAAAAAATCAAAATAATTCAAAAACAGTGAGAGATAGGTATAGGTCATACTTATAAAAGAATTGTGTGGCTTCTGATTCTCTTTAAGATAGCGTTAACGTATACAGGTGCTGTTTTATTTTAGAAAAGTGATATTTTTTAATTTCAAGTTTCGCAGGTTTCAATATATATTTAGAACACCCTGCAGCATTTATCTCTAATATTTCTTCTTCAGAACATAGGCTTTTGCTTAGTTTTCCTAACAAAACACAAGATAGCACATAATAATACAGTTATACGTGTAAATGCGATTTTTTGAATCAAAATCGAATTAATTCAAAAACCCTAAATTTTACATTCATGAAAGTTTTATAGTTGCGCGTAGAATCCAAAAATTGAAGGATATACAGGGTGTTCCATTAATAAATATAACTGTCTTGCTCTGCTTTTTTGGACCACTCTTGATAGCCAAGAATAATTTTAAAATGCGCACACTTACTAGCCATATAATATCATTAATACATTTTATTGGCAAAGTTTATCCACAAATAGGCTTGCCAGACGTCCCAGTTTGACCGGGACTGTCCCGGTTTTCAGACAAAATCCCAGTGTCCCGGCCGGTTTACTTCACGTCCCGGTAAAAATTAAATTTGATTTTATAGATGACCAAAAAGGTCTAAAAATAATTAACTGTGAAGGATAATTACTTTGTCATTTATTTCTGTACTGTTTGAAGAGTGAAAAATATAGAAGAGTGATGGTCTACTAATAAATAATATTGTCATCGTATCGTCTTGTCTCGCCAATCGTAAGTCGTAACCATGCGCGATGTGTGAGGCTATCCGGGCGAGTTCAATATTGGGAACTAAGGGGTGTAGGTTTAGCGTCAGAAGAGATTTCGCTTCACGCTACACCCCCTCGTGTGCAATAACATTGGAATCGCCCACCTCGGCGCTAGCTGCTTACGATAGTCAGTCCTTGTCGGCGGTACCTGTTGTGTTAGTGAGCTAGCGATGTTTTATTTATATTTAAAGTTAAAGTTAATCTCTGTTAAAATGCCAAAACGGTCTTGTAAATTCACCGAGGATTTACAGAATGAATTCCCTTTTTTGAAGAAGGTATGTACTGGTACTGGTAATCAAGATCGAGACAATAGAGTTAAATGGTCACATTGTAATTCTAAGTTTTCGGTTGCTCACGGTGGTCGATCCGATATAAAAGATCATTTGCAGCCGAGTAAACACAAAAAGAGTTTAGCATATGCTGCTAGCTCATCAAAACTCACCAGTTTTTTTAAGACTGCGAGTTCTAATGACAAAAACTTAGACCTCTGCTTACCACACAGCACACCATAGCCTAAGTTTTTGAACCTAAATTCTCACTCGGAAAGACTAAGTATCAGGCAATAGTTTTAAATGTCATAGCTCCTTTAGCTCAAGAAGAGCTTAAAGGAAACTTGACCAAGTTAAACTACGCATCTGTATGTATGGATGCATCAAAAGAAAGGATATAAAACGTGTGCCAATTGTGCGCTACTTTAATCCTAATTCAGGTGTGCAAGTAAAGCTGTTAGATTTCAAATCTGTGGCGAGTGAAACATCTGAAATTCGTTCAAATCACTTATGCTCTGTCCTATTGCAAAACGATTTGAAGGTAGTTGGATTTTGTGGAGATAATTGCAACACTAACTTCGATGGTGTGAAAAGAGCAGGGAAAAACAATGTTTTCCATCGATTCAAGAATAGCTTAGGACGGGAAATCAATGGAATCGGATGTGAAGCACACATATGCACAACTAAACTAAAAGAATTTTGTGAATATGTCGAGATACAGTACCGTAAACTCATTCAACACAGGAACACCCGGTTTCTATCAATGACGCCCGCGCTGGAAAGAATTTCACAGATTTTTTAAGATCTGAAAGACCGTTTTTTTAGACCAAGAAATGTGCCCTTCAACAATAAAAAACTTGTTTACTGATTTAACGGGCGAGCTCTACTTGTTGTTTAACAAGGCCATCCTGGTCAAGGAAGAAGGCAACACTACAGCTTTGGAGGTTCCTGAACCTCATAAAGCTCTCAAAAGAAACCTGACAGAAAGAAGGGCTTCAATCTTTATCCTTATGGGCGCAAAGAACATGTACAGGAATTTAGATGAGCAAGTCCATAACAGTGTGAAAGAAGAATTTGACGGCTTTTATGAAAGATGCTTGGACCTCTGGGAGAATAGTTTTGGAAACGCTGAAGAGTTTTCATGGATCAATTTGACCAAAACAAATGCTGTTGATTGGGAAAACGCCGAAACTGCTACTGAAATTATTAATAGCAGTCTTCTTGATGTACCCGAAATGAAAATAAACAATGATTAGCTGTTTAACGAAGTTGTTCTTGCTAAGGAGTATTTGCAGTCAAATGTGAATATTTCAAGTGAAGAAAAATGGTTCAGGCTGTTTGGTCAGTTCAAGGAGAATCAAATAGCAGCTCCCAATCTGATGAAGATTGTTGAGTCTGCTTACCTGGGACATCAGCACCAGTTGAGAGAGTATTTTCTTTGATGGACAACGCATGGACTGATGATGGACTTGATGAACGGTTAAAGGCTTGATAACATGTACAATTAATATCGGATTAGCTTGTAAAGATTTTTATAACAAGATTAAAACCAGAAGAAACTTTATAAAAAAAGTCCTAGCCAATGAAAAGTACATGTAAATATTAAAATGTAAACTTTCACCATTATCACACATAATAATATACTTATCCTTTTTGGGTTTTTTAATGGTGTATTTTAAAATATACAATCTAAACGTTTCGATAACACTTACAGTTATCTTCGTCAGTAGTAATATCTATTAAAATTAGTAAACATGTTGAAAACAATTTTGTCAAAGTTGAAAAATTAAAACATAAACATCAGCCTGCTATTAATATAACAGTTTGAGAAACGTATAAAGCTAACTATAGAGTAAAATTTTAGTAAAGAATAACTAGGTCATTAAAAATTAAATATTGTTAAACTGTCTTAAAGATGACAAATCAGAACACCCTCTAACCGTCGAAGGCTAACAATGAGAAATGTCAGTCAACAAACACATTTAACAAAATTTAATCAAATTATGATGTAAGTGTAAAGTTTGAAAATGATAGAAGCATTCACAAATATAAACAAGACATCAAATAAAATAATCCAGTTAAATCTAACAATAATTGCAAGTGTTATTAACAATGCAAAGCATAATGCATAACGTTTTTTGTAATTTTTTAATTTTAATCTTAATTTCAACTAGGTACTTATGTTAAATTATAGTGCTGTGGTAATTTAACATATAATTTGCTTCAAGGTCTAGAAAAAACAGCAAAAAGTTTTTCACAACTTTACACCTACATCGTAACTTGATTATATTTTGTTAAATGTGCTTTTTGGCTGACATTTTTCATTGTTAGCCTTCGACCGTTAGAGGGTGTTCTGATTTGTCATCTTTAAGACAGTTTCACAATATTTAATTTTTAATTAATTTTTACTAAAATTTAATTCAATAGTTGCCTGTATACGTTTCTCAAACTGCAATATTAATAGCAGGCTGATGTTTATGTTTTAATTTTTCAACTTGGACAAAATTGTTTTCTACATCTTTAACAATTTTAATAGATATTACTACTGACGAAGATAACTGTAAGTGTTATCGAAACGTTTAGATTGTATAATTTAAAATACACCATTAAAAAACCAAAAAGATAAGTATTTTATTATACATGTAAATATTGTTCAAATTTTTATTCCTCATTCAAAGTGTTTCTTCTTACTTAAGTATCTTATATGATAAATATTAAAATGTATGAAATAAAATGTTTAAATTTATATACTTCCGTCATTTATTATTATCCCTGGTTTAGGTTCCTAATCAGTAACCATTTATTCATAGCATTGAGAATAAACTACCCTTCAAAACACTCTAAAAATCCGCCAAGGGTGTGTACTCTTGAATACCCGCGACCCTGGGTGGAATTCCGGTGTCCCGGTGTTGAAAATTTCGGAAATCTGGCAAGCCTACCGATAAAGCGCTACTATCGATTTCAAAAAGCAAGATAGGTCAGTTTGAAAGCTTATAACTTTTTTATTGTAAGCCCAATTGATGTGAAAATTCGCAGGGATCTTTCCTGTAGACATATAATAACACTCAGAAAATATAAATTTTTTAGACGCTTAACTTTGTAAATTAAAAATTAAATTATCATACAAAATGTAGCTTTGCGGCCCGTTACATACGATCGGTTTCAGTGCTCGTAGCTTCCGTATTTTTGTTTTAAAATGTGCCAAATTTTAACCAGTGACATCAAAGTAATATAGAGGTAACTGCAATTTCAAATTTTGAAAAATTATTTAAATTTTGAAAAAAATGACGTGTTCTCGATACCTGCAAACTTCGCTCTAAATGTAGGTTTTAATTGTTCTTTAATGTTCCGTATTAAAGTACACGCATTTATTGTGTAGATTAATCCCAGTTAATAAATAATTAAATTCTCAGACGAAAGAGAGGACGGGCTACGTTGGACGAGCTTCCGATCGACGACTCAATACGAATGCCGTCGCATGCACGATGCACGAAGTCGAGCTGCACACTGCTAAAATAAACGTTCATTAAAGAGGTGATATTATTTTATCGGCCGATTTATTAAGAATATTAATCAAAACATCTGGTATGAGCACAAGGATTTTTTAAATTTATATTATACAATTTAAGGTACATATTAAGTGCGGACAGCAGAAGCAATAAATAGTAACCTACAGTAATCAACAAATGATTGTGTGGACTGTGAAATTGGAAAATACAATAACAATAATGATTATTAATGTACTTTCTGTTATATTTTTAATTGGTTTAAAATGTAAACTATACTATAGTCCGTAAAAATAAAGATTTTCTATTTCGGCTTAGCGCTTTATTACTCTGAGACATTGGGAGTATAGAGCCGTTTCTTTCTAACGTTTGGGTTTCAATAGAAACGTACGCGACTTAAGTGAAAGCGTAAATTACCTGCTCAATGACTTAAGACCGCTCGCGAGAGGTAAACACAATGGAATTTTAATTCTATTCCAGAAGTTATAAAACGTTTTGAACGATTTTTAATTTTAACTATGTTGCAAGGTTTTTTTTGTGTGTGGATGCAGAGGTTTATTACTTAATATAATTCATTTATTTTGAAATGTGCAACAACGAAATCATTAATTGGTAATTAAAAAGGAATGGATATGCATAAACCAGTTTTTATTGTTTACTAATAGTGACATTAATTGTACATGCAGAACATAACGTACATTCAAATATTATATAGGAATGCACTTATACCTAATGGGATAATTAGTAGAAAGTGATGAACGTTGTAATCAATTCCTCATTATTTAATCTATTATAATAGGTGGCTATTTGCGTATTTAGACGCCAAAATAATACATTGCCTCAAAATCTTTTTAAAAAACGAACTTCGAATACCGCCATAACGAAAGTATAAAAAAAATCTGGCCTTATCAAAAAGATAAAATTTGATAATTTCGAAATTTAATATCTGGAAAAGTATTTGAGATACCGGAATATTGAATTCAGTACCGAACTGAGTTCGTTGAAAACGTTTGGTAACTTCTGGAATAGGATTACATTTCCATTGTCTCAGAGTAATAAAGCGCTAAGCCGAAATATTACATGCAAAAACTGACAAAGACCTTTACATTTCTGTTGAGGAGCTTGAAATGTTTAAACTACTAACGGAATCTTCTCCTACATTTATTATTAACTGCTCTACATACACATCAATTATATGCTCTTTTTGTCGATAGTTTTCTTACATGTTCCACGCAGTTGTCCCACAAATAGCACGATAAATTATTCATTACTTCAGTACATAACGTTAACAAGTCTTTTATTTTATATGTGTTATTTTGCTTTGCCACTTTATTTTTAACGTAAGCCCAAATAAGTTCAATTGCGTTGAACTCACAGTGGGCAACTGGTAACCACAACAATTTAACATACTCGCATTCTTTTGCTATTGTTTCAAGCAAATACACTTTTTTGTGACGACAGGGTTTCGCCCTGATTAATAATTCCGCTCTTGTCAAATGGTTGAAATTAGCTGTCCTTCTGGTAAGGGTATCTTTTGTTTCTCCATCCAGGAAATGATTTCTGCCTTTCGTCAGACAGTAGTAGGATTTCTAAAATTTTGATCCAGCATAATATGGTAAGGTGCCTGGTTGATCACAACTACAGAATGTTTCGGCAATTTTTCTAAAACAGCCCTAAACAACTCCTCAAACTGCGTCGCATTCATTTCTCCATGATAATCGTTACTGTCCTTTTGTTCAATTAAACACTTCAGCATTCCATCAACACATCCTCGACAACTTCCAATATGAAGAATAATTACGCGTTTTCCAGAACCGCTTGGTGTTTTTATACCTCCTCAAAATCCGCTTACTTCCTATAAATATTTAAAACAAGAATGTAAGTTATATGCAAACTAAAAGAAATGGCGTATTTTTAGAAGGCTTGTATGTGATGAAGGCGTATATATAATAAAAAATACATTTGTTAAGTGTACTTGCAAAACTCCTCGATAACGATCGAAATTATCATGCCTTTCCTCCGTTTACGCATCCGCCTGCCATCTTTTCGTCATGGTTTGATTTGCTGCACACCATGTTTCATCCGTGTAAAAAATCTCCCAACCGTTATCACGAAAATGCTTTTTTCGTCTCAAAAATTAGTCAAAAAATACTCTTAAGAACATTATAATTAGCTGTAATATAACAGAAAGTGCATTAAATAATCATTATCGTTACGGTATTTTCCAATTTCACAATCCAAACAATTATTTGTTGATTTTTGTAGTTTATTATTTATTGTTTCTGCTGTCCTCATTTAATATGTAGGAGAGAGAGGGGCTACTGTGGACATATTTATTTAAAATATTTTTTTAACCCCACTAATCGAAAGTGACGGAGTGGTTCTGTAAATCCTGAATAAAGCATACCATTTCCCATTAACCGAAAAATTTATAGAATTTGCAAATTCTTTGTAGGAGTGAAATTTGACAGTTTCATTTAATCATGTCAAGTGTCCAAAGTGACCCCACCCAGGGGTCATTGAAAACAGTACAAGGTGCTATTTTGGACAGCTTAAAAAATCCAGTATCAGCCATTAAAATATATTATTTATAAAAATTTACATTAAAAGCAAGAAGACTTCCCTGTCTCTTTGTTTTTTGTTGAATGGGAGGTGGTAGGAGTTCGACAATGCCCGCCCGTGTCACAACTGGCTCATCAAAAACATCAGGAAACAGAAAATGACGATTCTTATGTCGTAAAAATTTGACTGTGGCCTCGATCTGACTTTCCACGGCCGTGATTTCACCCACATAGTGTTTAAGGGTTTTTTAGTGGGAAATTGTGCCAAAACAAATTGTCCTACGACCAGCACTTCCTCATCGATGTTTATTAGTCCCTCACTTTTGTCACCGTCCTCATCTTCCTCAGCCCATCCCTCGTCTTCCTCAGCCCATCCCTCGTCTTCAGATTCGAGAATCATGTCGATTGCAGATTCGGAAGTGTCGTCATTTTCAACAATATCTTTCTTTTGTATCCGTGTTTTCTGTTTTGTCTTAAGCTCTTTTCTTGGTTTGGGTTTTACTTTTACTCTATGCAGGGGAAAGCAATCTTCAGGGGTTAAACCTATGGAAGTTATTCCAATCGAAGTAGCCACATCAGGCGTTTCTTCTTGACTTATTTTTGCTACGTGCTCTTCTTTTTCTGGAGTTCTTTCTTCAGCCCTCTCAAGCACGTCATTTTCTTTGGAATTAACCAAGGTTTGCACATCAGCGTGCTCTGGACGGTCTGTCACAGAGGATGGCAAAAAATCAACGTCATTGAACCTTAACCGATTGATGAGCCAAAGCCAGCAGTTAAGAAACCAGAAACGATATTTTTGGGTGTAACAGAAGCAAGATATGTCTCCTTCGCTATGCCTGCAATATCAGCAATCGTGGCGTTTCTAGCAGGGTGCGCGCGCAACCAGTCAGCTAGGGCGACCTTCTGGTACTTTTTAAAGGAACCATAACAGCAATGTCCAGTGGTTTTAATTTTTGTGTGCTGTGTGCAGGAAATGATATTAAGCTAATTCCATGATCTTTAGCGTATCTAATGGCTTCAACACTAATGTGGCTTGAGTGGTTGTCAAGAAGACAAAGGAAGCGATTGTTAATTGAGCTATCTGTGTGTTTTTGGATATGCATTAGCACGTCAAGGAAAGATTATTTGGTCATCCAGCCTGTTTTATTTGCAATTCCTATTGATCCTGGTGTAGCTCCGTCTAAGAATGTGTCCTTCATGTTAACAGGTGGGATTGATGTTTTATAGGCTACAATAATACCACACATTGTGACCTTTGGGCTTACTGTATTTAACCCAGTTTCGTCAAGATTGATAATACGATCAGGTGTGAACCCGTACTTTTCCATTTCAATATGCAGATTATCAAAAAACACGTTTACATTGACCTGGTTGAATGACATGTTGCGGACATGGCTTGTATTTGCTGGTTTTCTCAATGATAATTTGTTGTGGTCTCTCGTTATTCTCTTCACCCAATTAATTCCTGCCATTTTGTTTTCATCCCACTGCTTAGGATAGGGCAGTTTCAATAACTTTGCATACTCATAACCAAATTCTTGCGTTTTTTTTTTGTAAGTGAAACCATAATACAGATTCGAAGCTTTCAGCAAGTAATCTACTATCAGTAGTTCTTGCTCATTAGCGAACACTTTCTTTTCCTGATTCGTTCATTTATCCACTAACTTAATGGTCTTTAAACAAGGTTCTGTATCGGATTCACCCCAGTCACTGTCAATGCTTCCTCTAATGTCAACTGCCTGATCATCTAAGTTTGCTTTTGCCATCTGAACCCTCTTGTGTAGCATCGATTTTGATAAATTACATTCCGCAGCAGCATGCCTCAGACTAGATTGTCGTTTTAGCACTTTTTAACAGCTTTTAAAACATTTTCCCCGTCGATCGTCGTTCTGTCGGTCTTCCTGACGTAATTTCGCACCATTTGTAAACAAAAGTAAAATCATCAAGAAAAGTAGGTATCTAGTAAAAAAAACATAATACATGCATTGGGGCCACATGGGACAGCGTCCATAATGGCCCTATCACGCTTGTCCACACTGGCCCCGATATGCCTCTGAACAAAAATATAATTGCAGTTTTTTTAGATGAATTGTGCAAACGTCAAAATATGCATTATAATCAAGCACACAGATTAGACTAAAAGTTTACTCTATAAGAACATCCAAAATAACTCACCTCAAAAGAATGTAGGAAAAAAAGCAGAGCCAAAAAATTTTACCGTTTTCACGAACACAGCACGATCGGCGTTATTGTTTGTGTCAGGGTGACCAACTTTTGAACACGTATTTAAGAGGGTCTGTTGATACATATTCGTGTGGTTTTTGTTTCTGTCTACACTGGCCCCTGTCCACAGTGGCGCTACTCTCCCCTACCTTAAATTGTATAATATAAATAAAAAATCCTTGTGCTCATACGAGATGTCTTTATTAATATTCTGAATAAATCGCCGATAAAATATCATTCTTTAACCCTTTATAGGTTACTGGCTAAAAATTCGACCATGTCAAAATGAACTCTTTCCCAAAGCGATACTGGACATGAGTTTAGCCATATCTTCAAAATATGCTTTCCTAAACAGACTCTGGTCTCATATTCGACCACTTCTAAATATTTAAACGAGTTACGCCATAAGTGGTTATAATAGTGACCAGTATCTGTTTACTGTAACTATATCACTGCACGTGTTCAGTTGTGTCTGAGCAAGCAAAACCGTTGTACTTGTTAATTGAACAATACTGTTTAGTGAAATTTGTTAGGTAAGTACTACAATGTATAAAGTTTAATTTATAATAATAGGAATAGCGATAATTATTTTCGCTAAGACAATATAACATCTTCAATATACATTACCAATATTTACAGAAATTGCTGATGTGGTTTAGTCATCACAATTATAACTAGATTTGATTTATTGGTAATTTTAACTCATTTATTGTTATTTGTCTGCGATATTAGTCGTATTGAACAATATCTTTTTTTACATAAATATTTGAAACATGGAACATGGGCGCACTTGTTTTTATTTCTGGGAGCTAGTTGGATATTATTTATTATTATTTTGCTGGAATTTTTTTGCCTATAGTATTTCCATTTAGACTAGGTTTTGTTTCCATGAATATGAATTGTAGAGACAAAATAAATTTAGATATAACTGAAGAGCGGGCAGTAGACTCAGAGGAGGATGACGATTCAGGTGCAGATGATGGCGAGTATTTTTCACATACGTGTTCTTTTGTTAGTGCTGCGAGTACCTCAGTAGAAAGCAGTATCCACTCCAAACACTTCGAGAGCAAAGAGAACACGATACATTGCTGACTGTTCGAAAGATGACGAAGACGACTAATTAGATACTTATAGTGATGACTCAGTAGTTGATCCAAATTTTATCCCCGATGAAGAAATTATTAAGAACAGAACAGAACTACCTAATAGCAGCGATGAAGAAGAAGACCCAACCGTGGATGAAAATGAGGGTATTCATGATTCAGAAGATTTCGTCGAAAACTTCTAAGGCGAAAACTTCTGAGGAGGATCCAGGAAAATATGGACAAAACATTTTTGACGCCGCTATATTCAATGAAAATTTTGGTCCCATAATTTCTATAAATGAGTTACCTATAGATTTATGCAAATTTTTACAACTGATTTAGAAAACAAAATTGTTTCGGAATCAAATATTTATGCAGACCAAAGAGATATGGTTCTCGAGCTAACTGTAGTAGAACTTCGAGCATTTATGGGTATTCTAATAATTATGGGATTAGTAAAGTTACCAAGTTTGAGACTTTACTGGTCTAATGATAAAAATTTTTACCATCAGAGAATAGCGAGTATTATGACTCTAAAAAGATTTTTGTCAAATTATATAAACTATGACCAATGATTAATACGTTGTCCAAAACATTTTTAAAGTCCTTTTCACCTAGTCGGAGCATGACGGTTGATGAAAGCATGGTTGCTTTTAAAGGACTTTAAAACAATACATGCCTAAAAAACCCGCGAAACGGTGAATTAAAATTTGGTGCATTGCGTGTTCTAAAACTGGTTCTCTTTTAAATTTTACGGTGTACGAGGGTAAACGAGAAATGACAGTATCAGGGTTATTAGGTGAGAAAACAGTTTTGGAGTTATCTCTCCCATTTCAAGGAAAATATTATCGCTTATATTTTGATAACTTTTTTTTACAAACTTTCCTTTGTGTACAAAGTTATTAGAACGTAAGTTATTTCCCTGTGGAACCACCAGAGTTAACCTGCAGACCAATTGTCACCTGACAAACATTTGCAAACCGGTGAGTTCGATTCGATTGGAACAAGCAACATTTGTGTTAACAAATGGAAAGATAGGAAAAAAATGTGTTGTGATTTCATGCACAATACACAAAATCAGTGATAAATCCTCAGTCAACCGTATGAACAAGGAAGGTGTGAAAGTGAATATCAGGGGCCAGAGAACATTGAAGACTACAATGCAAATATGGGAGGAGTTGATCTATTTGATCAACTCCATACCTGTTATAGTATAGCTTGGAAAAGCAGGCGGTGGTAGCTTAAATTATTTTTTTATCTAGTTGATGCTAGTATCGTAAACTCGTATATTTTATATAAAACTGCTTTGTCAGCATCAAATCCAACAAAAAAGCCAATATTACACTTACTTTTTCGTAGTATTCTGGCAAATCAATTGATTTCAGACTTTCCATGTCGAAAAATACAATCCAGTTGGCTTGTAATCGGGAAAAATAAATTTAAAAAAACTGATGGCATAGCAATTTCTGTTGGAAACTCTATAAGGCTAATGAATATTGGAGACCATTTACCAATAAAATCGAGCTGAAGACGCTGTGCAAAATGTAGTGTGAAAGATCATGTGAAAAGATCTAGTATAGCCTGTAAAAAATGTGAGGTCGCTTTGTGTTTTGAATGTCTTGCGGCATTTCATAATAAATAAATAATTAAAACCAGAAGTGGTTAAAAATTTAACCAGTAACTATGAACCATTTTTTTAACCCAAATGGATACTGATTAAAATTTTGACCACCTCAAAAAAAGTAGAAGGGATATTTTTTTTTAATGTTCTGTACGGAATGTAGAAGATTAGATGCTAATAAATCGTATTTCATTAATAAAAAGTTTTATTTTCATTTGTGGTTATCTGCCCTATAACGGGTTAGGGAACGTTTATTTTAGCAGTGTGAAGCTCGATTTCGTGCATCGCGCATGCGACGGCATTCGTATTGAGTCGTCGATCGGAAGCTCGTCCAACGTAACCCGTTCTCTCTGTCTCTCTCTCTCTCGACTGAGAATTTAATTATTTATTAATTGGGATTAAACTACGTGATAAATGCGTGTACTTTAATACGGAACGTTAAAGAACAATTAAAACCTACATGTCAGTCCACTTAAAACGAAAATATGTGCATTTAGAGCGAAGTTTGCACGTATCGAGAACACAATTTTTTTTTTCAAAATTTAAATATTTTTTCAAAATTTGAAATTGCAGTTATCTTTATGTTACTTTGATATTTTAAGACAAAAATGAGGAAGCTACGAGCACTGAAACCGGCCGTATGTAAACACGGCTCGCAAAACTACATTTTGTATGATAATTTAATTTTTAATTTACAAAGTTAAGTGTCTGAAAAATTTATATTTTCTGAGTGTTATTATATGTCTACAGAGAAGATCTGCCAAGTTTCACATCAACTGGGCTTACAATAAAAAAGTTATAAGCTTTCAAACTGACCTATCTTGCCTTTTGAAATCGATGGTAGGTTACTTTACGCTAACGTTGACTTTCTCTGCACAGTTTAAGTTGAAAATTAAAAAGATTGCCTACTCTTTTAATGATAAAGGAACAAAGCTTTTAAGAGCAGCAATACTTATATGATAAATAATCGTCTTTATGAAGCTGAAAGTAGATTAACAGTGTAAATGTCCATTCTCCAAAAAACAGCACTGCAACCGATATCATCCAATTAACATGTCACGTTAAAATGAGTACGAAGTTGTGGTAAGAGATCTTCTTCGTTTGTGACATTCATTCTTCAAGGTAATATCTATCAAACGCTAACCCATAATTTATTTTAATATTTAATAAGTAAAAAAGCAATAAATTTATATTTGGCAATTGACTGGAATTGCCATTTTAATGATTCAAATATCAAGCAATCAATAATTTTATACAGCCTTAAAAAGGAATAGCTCGGACAAAGGATCAGATTATTTTACCTGATTTTGCACTGTTATATTGCTTTGAAGGTCTGAGCTATTGATCTCGTTCATTTATGAATGTAAGGGTGTTTAACTTATTCCTGTGTGTTGATAATTCAGTTATTCCTGTTTACTATTCAATTATTTATCACTTACGTATTGTTTATACAGATAAATTTCAAGGAAATGGAATTACCAATACACATTTACTACCATAACATAAAACATTGTTTTTGGTTTTATTTGTGGAGTAGGTACCAAAAAAAAGTGTACCTAATGATGAAGTGGATAAGCAATTGACGATCATAATTTTCCTCGTTTTTTTAATGAAAACGCACTTTAATTAAGCAATTACTTGTAATCATTCTAAAATTGCTTTATCTGCATTGACCTGACCTTTTCACGGTGCAAAGAACATCTTTAAAAACTAATTTAAGTTATTTGAAAATTCAGTTTATTACCAAAATGTTTTGTCCTTCACGGAGCAATTACCGTTAACGATAATGCATTTTATGTAGGTAATTATACTTTGGTAAACACAAAGAGTATAGGTAAACCACAACAAACTTGCTTCTGTTTTCAATAATGAAAGTTCGATCTTTGACGTATACTTGAGCCTCGCTTATCAATTCGTTATCACTTGTCTTGTTTTTATCAAATACTGAATAAAGGACAGTATTTTGATGTAGTATTTACTTGCCTTTAAAATACATATACACCAAAATGAAGATTCTACAGAAAACATTTTCTATTTTCTGAGAAAAATTCAACAAATAAAGACCAGATTATCGGAAAAAATGGACTGTTTAATTAAATGTATGTTTACAATTCATTAATTTTAGTGTGCACATTATACTATTCTAAAATAGCCCTTAGTGAGTTCTAAATAGACATAGATCTGACCTGAGTAATATACGCAAAATTTATAATGGTTCAAAATTTAATGAGTTGCCGGGAAAAAATAAATAGGAGTTCAGATAAATTTCAAAGGTTAAATGGGGGCAGTTATATGAGTATAAAATTTAATTAAGAAAAAAATCGTTTTATATTTGTTGACGTCAGCTAAGTGATTTGTGACGCAGTTACCAATTAACTCCTGTAAGTTACTGCATCCCACTATTAAATAATGCGTTATTAGATATTAAACTTTATTTATATACCAATTTATTACATCCATAATCAACAAAAAAAAAAGGATAGATCAAAAATCTAAAAATAAAAAGGACTTCAAATTGTAATCCAAATCCATTCTTTCACAAATTGGATGGTAAATGTGAAAGATGAATACTTAAAGAAAGATTTACAAAAATAGCATCAAAACCCAAAATGTTAAATATCTACTTCCACTTTATCACTGTTTTTAAATCCATTTCCTGTAAATTTTGGACTCCACACACTTGCATAGAGAAATTGCAAAAAATGCAGACCAATTCGAACTGTGAAAGTTAACACAAATTTCTATTCACAATAAAAATTTAAGCATTGATTATATTTACAGGTACCTCTCGTATGCCACCATGGCAAGTAGACGATATATCAGACCTGAATGCAGATCTAGAAGGCTCCCTTGCTGGCTTAGGAGCCGAATTAAACAGCAATTCGTATAATATGAGGTAATGTTTGTTTATATTAATTATTAAGCTATCATATGTTCCATTGTAGTGAAGCGATTCTTTCACTTCCTGGTCTTCCGGTATTTAAACAAGAAGCACCATCTCCAACATCGAATGAAGCGAAATCACTTGCCCATTCCACATGTCTCCCTGTAACTACCTCACGCTCAAACACAACAACATCTATTAATGATGGCAATAATAATCAAAACATATTTAATAACACCCTTCATCACCTTCTTGGACCATCTTATTCCTCTCTACCAAATACTATAGACAGTAAGTCGAGTTTCACAAAAAAAAATTAACAAATGAACGTTAAGATAATAATCTAGGTTCATCTCCTTCGTCTCTCTCGCAAGATGGTTATAATGTCACATCGAGTAATAATTTTGGTGAAGATTGCCGTTTCCAATACGTTCTAGCTGCCGCTACTAGTATTGCAACAAAGGTTAATGAAGATACTTTAACATATTTAAATCAGGGGCAAAGTTACGAAATTAAATTAAAAAAATTAGGCGATCTGTCCACATATCGAGGAAAATTGCTTAAGGTAGAATACCGTTTAATTGAAATGAGACAATTAGAAATTTTATTTTAGACAATAATCCGGATTTGTTTTCATGAACGTAGATTGCAGTATATGGAAAGGGAACAGATGACATTATGGCAACAATCTAGACCCGGAGATAGGATATTAGAAGTCGATGTACCTTTATCTTATGGCCTTTGTGATGTGTTGCAACCATCAAATGCCTTAAACGTTATTGCTTTTACTTGGGATCCAACAAAAGAGGTTGGAGTTTATATTAAAGTAAGGACATATAAATAATTTCATAAAGAAACCATTAAAATGATTGGTTTTAATTATAAGAGCACATGTTACAATTAGCAAAATTGTGGTTTTTTTAGGTTAATTGTATAAGTACTGAATTTACGCCAAAAAAACATGGAGGAGAAAAAGGAGTGCCTTTTCGTATTCAAGTAGAAACATATCAAGCATCCGAGTCTCATGAATCTTCTAAACGATTACATGCTGGCGTGTGTCAAATTAAAGTATTCAAGCTCAAAGGTGCTGATAGGAAACATAAGCAGGATAGAGAGAAAATTATTAAACGTCCGATTTCTGAACAGGAGAAATATCAACCAAGTTATGAATGCACCGTTTTAAATGATGTAAGTTTTATTGCATATTTTCAATAAGTTCACCAACTCAAATTAAAATTTTTTCCAAATTAAAATTTAGGAAAATGGAACATAACTACTAGCTACAGTTTTGATTATACTTCAATTTATTAGAATTAATTTACATGCTTTCAAGGTAAAATAAATAGAAGTTGTAGTTTATTTTAAAAAGTTATTTGCAATAAACGTATATTGTTTATTTAACATTTATGCATAATGATTTTTAAAAAATGGTAATGGTAACTAATTATTCTCATGTGACTATGTTAATTTATTATAAATAGTATGTGAAAAAAATTAATTTACAATTTGCGCCCAAATATTCTTATATTCTATTATAAAAATAATTACATTCATCGCTCGATAATAAAAGTTTTAGTTGTACTTAAACTGGAACTATTGCAAAACACCTAATTAAGGAAACATAGTAAGAGACGTTAACTTCCTTGTTCTGAAGATTTTTTTTGACAAAATGGAAATTGGCAAATTGAATTCAGTGAATTAATTAATAAAACACATTTAGGTGAGAGTAACTGGTATGGCAGTGCCAGGGAATTATTTTGATGGTGAAACACTAAGATTCTTCCCATAAACGCCGGATAGCGCTACCATGGTATAAAATTTGAATTGAATCCATAAATGGGAGAAGGGAACTTGTTTTTCACTACTCTCATATACTTGATAACACTGTTCAGTGTTGGCATATTATATAAAGCAATGACGATTTGTTGCTTCACAAAGTTGTGGTAGTGTGTTGAGTTTGATATTTAGTCATAGGTATATAACCGAATAAATTCCACTAGAAACACATTTGACTCGAAACTTTTCATTTGTAGAATAATACTGCTGCAGTGATTATACATACACAGAGTGGAACAAAAGTATCAAATAATGCTTTTAACTTTGTTGTATTGCAAAGTTACAAAAAAATGTTCGATATAAAAGTGGTCTGGTTCATTATCATGCATGTTTTGAGTTTTTTAGTTTGTCGATATCTTCTTTTGTTTTCTTACTATGGCAACCAATTTTCTTTTTTCAATGGCACCCACTTTTTTTGTCATTTTGAAACAAGCATATTTTTCGAGAAATAGTTATTTATATATCAAGGGAGTTATGAGGGTGTTAATACGCGCCTTTAGTGGTGACGTCACGTTTATCATGTAAGCAAGGCTTATTATCGAAACAATAAATTCACTTATGGCATTTAACATTGCACTGATTTTATATATTTATTTGTGCTTTGTGTAACGATATTTAACGTGTGGTAAGTGTCGATTCATATTCTTGCGTTCATTATCTAAAAGCTAATATATAATACATGACCATAATCACTACCAGTTTTAGATTTATGCGTATTCATTGAGAACGGGCGAACCACTTTTTTGTGAGGTTATGGTAATTTTGTTTAATAAAATCATCGTATTCTAATATTATTAATTAATACCTTTTATTTTAGTGACAATGTGCATTTAATTTACAGTTATTTTTTCATTTTTATATAATCGGTTTCTTGGTTTGCATTATTTTGTTGAAATATACCTATTTAACAAAACATAATTTCGAAAATGGCAACTACACAAAAATGCTCCTGGTCCAGGTTCAATATCCCTTCTGTTACAGAATATTGTATCAAAATGAATTTTTAGTAAATTTTGAGAGACTATGCTTACCTAACAAGTTTCTTCCATTAGTTTCTTTCCGTTGTTTCTTTTGGAAACCTGTGAAATGTACATTTCTCTCTCTGATTATAATGTTTGCAGTCTGGTACCCAACACATAACCATGGTATCTATAATCATAATCATGGAATTAAAATATTCACCATGTTGGATGCGAAATTATTCTTTGAAAAAGCTTGAAGGAAAGCGAAACGTTGATAATGAAGGAGTTGAAAGAGATGAATATGATGAGCTATTAAATTATATATAATAGGAGTATTTATTATGTAATGTCTGGCTATTTTAATTTTTCAAAGAATAACTTGACTTAGTGGGGTTATGGTAATTTTGTAACTGTACATTAAACGCACATTGTCACTAAAATGAAACGTATTTATTAATAATATTAGAATACGATGATTTTATTTTAAACAAAATTACCATAACCTCACAAAAAAGTGGTTCGCCTGTTCTCAATAAATACGTGTAAATTTAAAACTGATAGTGATTATGGTCATGTATTATATATCAGCTTTTAGATAATGAACGCAAGAATACAAATCGACACTTACCACACGTTAAATATCCTTACACAACGCACAAATAAATATATAAAATCAGTACAATATTAAATTCCATAAGAGAATTTACTGTTTGGATAGTAAGCCGTACTTACACCAACGGAAAATGACGCCCTGACGTCACACTAAACACGCGTATTACCGAGGGCAACGGATTGCAATCCCGATGGACGTTGGTCCCGAGGTTATTAACATACATAACTCACGTGATAGATAAATAATTTGATTTCATATTTTATTATAAATGAAATATGAAAACGAAATTTTGTTGGTTATTAAAATTAAACGAACGTTTAAAAATTAAGTAGGCATTGTTACCATGGATTTGTCAACTGACAAGCTTGCAAATATTGGTCAAAATACATTAGAGGGAGTTATAGATCTATAATTCTCTACTATAACTCCCTAGGGAGTTATGGACATGTTTACAGTTACAGTAACTAAGGGTTTATTTTGTTTATAATGTGTTGGTATGAAATAAATAGATATTTATGTATTAAGGGCATAATCAGAAGATTATGACTCGAGGGAATGTTAAAGCCCGACGCGAAGCGGAGGGCTTTTATATTCCTGAGAGCCATAATCTACAATTATGCCCGTGGTACATACAATGTTTTATTTTATTTTGCACCATGAAACTGGAACAAAATATTAAAAAGATTCAGTATTTTCGGCAAATTTTTAAATGCAAATGCAGTGAAATAAAGTCGACAGTAGGCTAATTTGTTGTTACTAAGATACTGTGATATTGCTATTATATATCATGTCATGTGTTTGCTGTCAATCACGCTGCTTAGCATCAATGACATTTCCGTGTTATAAGACCACATTACACCCGCATTTGGAGGCGTATAAAGAACATTATGGTGGCAAAATAAAATAAAAACATTTATTACAACTCCATCGTCACCCATAACCAAGGATGCTATGGAAAAAGTCATTCAGTTTAAATTAAATTAAACAAAAACATTACCTATGGTAACGAATGCCATAGAAATGTGATAATTAAATTTATGAAAATGAACAATAAATAATTCTTGGTGGTTTAAAGCAAAATTCTTGCAAATTATTAGCTTTGAAGACGTGGCAGATTTGAGTGAGAGAAGACGTATTGAAATATTAATTAATGATTTACGGGTACGGAGATAGGAAGAGGACTTAATACGAAGTGTGTAATGTGTTCTATGGAATTTACCCAGATAAACCTGTATCTCAAGGAACCATCTCTCAAGTAATTAAAAAATTTCGAGAAACTGGTAGCGTTGAAGACGTGAAAAGAACTGGCAAACCAAAATCGGCAACAAGTGAGGAAAAAGCTTTAGATATTCTGTTGGCAATTGAAACTCCACAAGTTTCAAGGAGGGAAGTAACAAAAAATTTAGAAACTAGGTATAATTCCATGCTTAGAATAAAAAAAAAAGAAGTAATAGAATTTTCTTTCAACACGATGGAGCTCCTCCACATCTTGCGGTACATGTTAGAGAGTACTTAAATAATGATTTTCGAAACAGAGGGGATCGCCAGATGAGGATCATTGCGTGTCCCTGTAATTTGGAGGACTTAAAGGTGTGAATAAAATAAACAAATTAGGTCATTGCTTGGCAGTCAACGGAGCTCAGTTTGAACATTTCATTTAGTATTTAGTCTACCTTTGGTGCTCTTTAAATATTGAATTTTTTTCAAATTTTAGTGTTATGAAATTGATTAATTTAGTTGTGACTGAGTCTTAATAAATATTTTTTTTTTCAAAAATTGTTAAAATTTATGACCGAATAGAGATAAATATGCTCGTTTGAAAATGATGAAGAAAAGTATGGGTACCATTAAAAAAATAATAAGTTTGTTGCATAGCAACAAAACAAAAGAGGACATCAACAAACTACAAAACTCAAAACATGCATGGCAATGAACTAAACAACTTTTATATTGAGGATTTTTTGTAACTTTGCAAATAACAAAGTTAAAGCCATTATTTGATACTTTTGTACCACCCTGTATTGTGACTAGCTCAAAAATGCATAGTAATGTTAATCATTATAGCATATAATGGAATTGGCTGTTACGATAAAGGAAGCACTTCATCATTACCAAAAGGTGATCTATTATTCACAATATGGATAAAACACCTTATATTAATAGAATAGTCAATCATAGTGCATGTATATTTTTTTTGTTTTGTAATTACTTTTGTACATTGTTCTATGTTTGTATTAGGTATAATGTATTAATGATTAATTTATTCATATTTAGTATATACTTTGGTTTATTGGCACATTTATAACATGTTTGTAGTATTAAGAGCAATTTTCATAATGTAGGCACTAAGAAATGTAAAATACAGTTAATAAATTCAGTTCGTATTCAGTTTTGGACTAGTGCTTACATTTATATTGCTCATCAGACAATATATTCTTCCTACCTTAAAATGCATATGTTAGAATGAAAATGGTAGATAGTGCGACGAACAGTGTAAATATATGCGCTAATCCAAAACTAAAGATTATTCATTTTACAAACTATACCTAATAATCCTTTTTACAATATTCATTCTAAACTAAACTTTGTGCAGGAGTGTACAAATATAGGCTGTCCATTCAGTACTCTATTTTTTTGTGGAGGTGTTATCTCAAATTCGTCACAAAAATGGTTTAGCAAATCGTTATTGAGGCAAACTGGGGTGCTTTAAGAAATTATTTTATAATATACAGGGTGGTCTTTATATTTTAACTTAAAAACTCAACAACATACAGGGTGTTCCATAATTTAGGCCAAATTATATTTTCACACAAGCATAACTAATTAAGTGAATTGACCCTATTTTTTTATCAAAACTTGATTCTGATTTAAATGATGTAAAGTTTGTGTATCACAAAATTAACTGCAAGTGAGTTATTTTGAAAATGTCGAAAAATTTGTAGGAACTCGTGTTAAAACAATGCAAATTTTTATTTAGTACCCAATTTTCAGTATTATGAAAAGACGTTTTTTACTATGAATTTCAGCAAATCGTGCGTACTATCCTATTGTAATTTTAACATAAATTCCATTTATTATAATACATATGAATTATATAAAATTTATGTAATGATTTTAATCAAAGTAGTGGCTGTGAACATTGTTGACGTTCGTTGCATTTTGTGTACTAAATTTGTAATATTGTGATGTATTTAATTAATTTTTCATTTATCATCCTTGTAATTTAATTTATTACATGAATTAAGCTCTATGATACATTGTATTGGTGAAAGTGATGGAAATTGCCTTATTAACAACCTGATTATACACTGTAAAATTTCCAAATAATAAAAGGTCCCTTGCAAATCTGAAAGAAACTTTTGAACAAACAGGAAATATACTGTATGAAAAAAAGACCAGAAACAAAAGAGTTCTGAACGGAGATAATCAAGAGTGCGGTTACCTTATCGGTAGTAGAAAATCCAGACGTTACTGTTAGAGAAATTAGTAAAAGTTTAAATATTAAGAAATCTTCTGTTAATAAGTGTTTAAATACTAATAAGTTCCACCCATGCCACGGGCGAGTGCGAATTGGTTGAAGATGATTATGTAAGGAGAGTAATTTGGGCTGAAAGATAATTAGAGGAAATGGTGATTTTTTCAAACATTTTATTTACTGTCAAATCTATATCCCACGGAAGTAGCTTTGTGAATTAGCATAATTTTCATTATTACAAAACCCAAGACCCGAAAATTGTTTATGTTGAAAACTATGAACATAAATGGACCTTGAATGTATGGGATGGAATAAGATATGATTACGTTATTAGCCCATATTTTTTTGGAGGCTGGGCCTATATTTTTGATTCGACACCTTTCGAAACATAAAAAGAAACTACAAGTCGATGGAGCTCCAGCTCATTTTACTCTTCAAGCTTTTGCAATATTAGTCCACGAATGCTACAAGGTGTTACAAGGTCGTTCCATGATCGCATAAGAAAATGTTTGTTATAAATTGGGAGACATTTTGAGCATTTAATTTAATAATTTTTTTCTCTGTAAATATTCAAAAAATTGCAAAAAACTAGAGGAAGAAGAGGGGAGAAGGGTGAAAGAAGGGAGACGAAGCGGCAAAGAAACGAAAAAATGAGTAATGGAAAAGGAACGAAAGGAAAGAGGACTGGACGAGGCAAAAGAGTTAAAGGTACTGTTCTGGAATGTGGTTGGAATAAGGAACAAAGATCAAGAATTTTGGAAGTTCGTTAGGGAGCAGGACATGGTGGGATCACAAGAGAATTAGATGGAGGAAAAGGAATGGGAGAGATGGGAAAGGGGGATGCCAGAGGAATTCGCATGGGTAGTGCAGCACGCTGAAACAGATAACAGAAAAAGGAGTGCACAGGGGAAAATATTTACGGGAATTAGAAGAAAATGGCTGAAACAAGAAGAAAAAGAGAAAGTGCGACAGAGAAGAGGAGTTGTAGAAAGGAATATACAGACGGGGGAAATAAAAATAATGACGATATACAGAAGAAGGATGAAAGAGACAAGAAAAAACTTACAAGAGATGATAGAAGAGAGGGAGGAGGGCATGATAATAATAGGAGATTTTAATGCAAGGATAGGGGAAGAGGGAGGAAGACTAGAAAAAAAGGTACGAGGAAAAGACTGACAAAAGGACAAAGTGTTAAATAATGAGAGGAAAGTGCAATGTGCAACGAAAGGGGGTGGGAAATATTAAATGTGAATAGAGATCTCTCTGAAACGGGAGAGTACACGTACATAGAAGGGGGGGGAACAATAATTAATTGCATGATAATGAAAGAAGAGGATGGTGAAAATTTACAGTAGGCGAGATGGTAGAATCGGACCACCAACTCCTAGAACTGACAATCGAAGGGGGAGAGAGAATATCGGGAAAAGGGAGAGAAGTACATAACTAAAAGGTATGGTCAGAGTAGAGCATAAAGAAGTACAGAGAGAAAATGGAGAAACCATATGGGTAGGGAATGGGGTACAGGAAAGTGTAGAAGAAATGAGAGAGAAGATGGAAGAAGCAACGGAGTGTAGAAGAAATGAGAGAGAAGATGGAGGAAGTAACGGAGAAAGTCAAATTTGAAAGGTGGAAGGCGAGGAAAACGAGATGAAAGAAATGGTGGGATAGTGAATACAAGTGGTCCAAGATGAAGGCAAGAAGAACACTAAGACAATGGAAAAAAGGGGGAGACAGAGAAAGAAGAATATAAAGAAGCAATAAGGCAATATAGGGAAACAGTAAAAAAGGAAGAAAACAAGAAGAGCTGATTAAGGAAATAAAAACGGAAGAGGAGGTATGGAAATACTTGAAAAAGGAAAGGAAGAAAGGAGGAACACAAACAGGAAGACAAATAAAGGAATGGGAAAAATATTTCAAGAAGATAATGGAGGGGAAACAGGCAGAAAGGAGAAGAAAGACAAGGAAGCGGACTTTACGAAGTAGATTAGGAAGGAGAGGGAATAAAAGAACAGGCAGTAAGAGAGGCAATATTGAAAGTAGAAAGGGTAAAGCGGCGGAAGAAGACGGTACAAAGAGAGGAGTGGGTATATGGAGGGAAAAGGTAGTAAAAAGGATGACGGAAATAATTATCAAAACATGGAGAGGGGAAGGCTTCCCGGGGAGATGGAGAGGAGTAATATGCCCGTTGTACAAAAAAAGGGTGTAGAAAATAAGTGGGAAATTATAGGTGGGTGACATTATTAAACACGGCATACAAAATATATGCGACAGTACTAGAAGAAAGGTTACAGAAAGAGATAGAAGGAAATAGACTACTACCAGATGGACAGGCTACGTTCAGGAATGTAAGAAGAGTGATAGGGAACATATATATTTTGAAACACATGGAAAATAAAGAATTAGATCAGAAAAGCGGGAAAATGGTGACGTTATTCGTGGACTTAAAAGCGGCGTGCGATAGAATGAACATGGAAAAGCTATGGGAACACCTGAGAAAAAAAAGATAAACAAAACACTGATAGCAAGGATGGAGTAAATTTATGAGGAAATTAGAAGCAGGGTGATAGTGAATGAGGAGATGAGTGGGGAATTCGGCACAAGGAAGGGCGTGAGACAGGGATGCCCATTGAGTCCGTGCCTGTTCTCGTATATACGGGGGATCTGGAGGAAAGATTAAGAGGGCTGCAGACTGGAGGTGTTGTTGTAGATAAACTGAAGGTTTAGTCGCTGGCTTACGCAGATAATATAGTGTTCGTGGCTAAGGAGGAAAAAGAAATGGAAGAGATGATGAAGGAAACACCGGGGTACATTATAAGAGAAGTGCAGGAATAAGAAATAAGAGTAGAGGCGGGAAGAAGGGCAATACAGTATGAGGAAGAAATGAGAGAAAGAAGGGAATATAAAATATTACAGGCATGTTGGAAAGAGATAAAGGAAGGGAGAGTGAAATACGGTCAAAATATCAGAGAAGTATATTATAAAGGAAATGGGTATGCGAGGGAAGAAGTATAGAAATTAAGGGATGAGGGAGGGAGGATAAGAGAGTACATAATAAGAAGAGACAGGGATGTATAAAAGCAAGAAAGATGGGAAAAACTAAAGGAGCGTAGTACAACGTAAAGTATATAAAGATTAAAGGAGAAACGATACCTGAATATCTAAAAGGAAAAGAGGAAAGAAAAGAATGATTGCAAGGTTGAGATGCGTAATGAAGAGTTGGAAAACAAGTCTTGAAGAAGAGCGGAAGAAAGAAATTGTAGATTATGCAGGGAAGGGATAGAGAATACGTGGCATTTGATGAAAAAGTGTACAGAGTTAAGGAAGGATGACAAGAGTGTAGAAGAAATACTACAGGAAAAGGGAGGGGTAGCGGAGTGGATGGAGGAAGTTTTGAAAAGGAGAAAACCGATAATGCGAGAGGGGACAGAAGGGAAAATACTGAAGTGTGATTAAATAGTAGAAATACAAAGTGTTAAATTAGAATACTTTGCAATATTGTAAAAATAAGCAAATAAAGATGAACTAGTAGTAGTTCACAAGCTACCTAATCAATAAAAAATTGCATTGTTTTAACATGAGTTCCTACAAATTTTTTGACAATTTTCAAAATAACTTATTTGCAGTTAATTTTATGATACACAAACTTTATATCATTTTGTTAGAGAATTTTAATCCGAATTGAGTTTCGATAAAAAAGTCATTCCACTTAAAAAAATTGAGTTATGCTTGTTTGAAAATATGATAATTCGGTTTAAATTGTCGAAGACCTTGTATGGTATTGAGTTTTTTAATTTTAGATACGTTATTATTTACTAAAGGTTGTACTAAAAACGCATATATTCCAAAAATTTATCATCTTGTAAAATTCCCACTATTTAGGTGAACGCTATTTTTTTTTAAATACCTTTTTTTTGTGTTTCTAGTCTAAGAACCCTTATTAATAAATCAATGAACCAAATATCAATGTAAAGTACATTTATAGAGGAATCCAAACATGCCACTTAAATAATCTTACAATTTGTTGCCACACACAAAAACATATTACAAAGAATGTTGTTAAAAAGGTATGGATCATTAGTAGTGTTTATATTTTATGAAAAATACATTACATTCAAAACGAATAATTTTGTTTTTACGGTTATTGTGGTCTATAAGGGTTGGTAATTAAAAGAAAACTTCTATTTCATTTTTGGCCTATATATTTCGTGTCTAAATTGACACGTCATGTCAAAATATTTTAAGTATAATTTTAATAGTAATATAGTTTTAATGTATAATAAATATTTTACCTAGTCCTGCCATAAATATTGATATAAGATTTTTTAACTATAGAAATGAAACTACTGGTTGGATTTGAATAATTTTTTCATTATTTATTGTGGCAATAGTAAACTACAAAATATAATAAAATTATTCAAAATTACCGCTATATACCTTAATACAGAGCCGAATTCTGTTAGGCCACTCATCGATCGCTGTACGAACGATATTCATGGGAAATGGCCCACATCTTCTACCAACGCTTGCTTCGACTCCAGGTTGTGGAGGCGGCTTCTAGAGATCATGCTCTTTAAAACTGACCACAATCTGTAGTCAAGCGGATTAAGGTCTGAGCTAGCTGACAGCCAAAAATCAGTACTAATATACTTGGGTATATGGTTTTCAAGCCACTGATGAGTTGTTTTGGCCTTATAAGCGGGCGCAGAGTCTTGTTGAAATATTCATGGTTTGTTTTGGAACATGGTTTGCTAAATTCCTTAAAATGTCTCTCCCCTAGTTGTTTGCCGTCATAGGATACTCCCCATCAAATCATCACTGAGGTGGAGTAATGACCAGTTCACTCGCTTCTTTGAAGGACCTTGCATACACCCTATCATTCTGCGTATTAAAAGTTTCTTCTACAGTAAAGATTTGTTCGTCAGTAAAAGGATTTCGATTGTTTCTTGATCTCACATCATTGTTTACCAGAGGCATGCCAGGCGGGATCTTTTACTGTCGTTTACATTTGTAGTACCAGCAAACAACATAACAGTACGATACACAAAAACACGCGTAGTATTCAGTGGTTTTAATAAATCAAAAATACGAGCCCTTTCTATTCCACACACTCAGCTAGTTACGTCTGTGGTAACACAATCTACTTAGCATTCGGGAGGTAATGGGCTAGATCCCCGTTACCGACACAACATTGTGTCTTATCTACGTAATCCAATGTGAAGACTTGCTTTTGTGATAAAATTTACCTATTGTATTCTTCTCTTTCTTTTTTTGACTATTAAACATGTTGTAGAGATATGTTTATATGCAAACTTACTTCTTCGGTCACAAAGTCAATAGGTAACCAGAACTTCAATAAATATCCATTTAATGCAACCTATCCAGGAAATCCATGTCGCTTTTTCATAAGTAATCCAATGTAAAGATTTGCTTTCGTGATGAAATTTGCTGCGCCGTTTCTTCTGGGCTGTTACGTACACATGAAAGTAAATGGAATTGACCACAAGATTACTGTTTTCCCATCCACAGACAAGATCTGACAAAAACTAAATATTAAAATGTATTCTTACTAAAATTTTGATTCCAAATAGTGAGATCTTATTCCAACTGCATTATATCACCAGAAGAATCTGAATCCATATAGGATTATAAAAAGCAACACAGTAATTAAATGTAAAGATAGAAACACATCACAAACTCTAGCTTTAGCATTTGTATGTCAAGAAGAAAATTCTCACAGTTGATCAAAATCATGAGTAATATAACTGCTAACCTGGCATCTATCTCTAAAATTGTCTAGAAATAAACCTTAATTTTCGACTTTACTATGAAGGGTATCGCTATATTATTTGTATTAATATAAATATTCAATATCGATGCCCCAGAATAAAAGTGTATTGTCACATTTTGTAAATTGTTCAGAAGAAGCATGTAAAGTTTTTTTGAACGAGAATATTCTGTTATCTATGTCAGTTCTAGCTTATTTGATTAATTTTTTTTTTTGTACTATTAGGAGTTAGCTTCTCTTTTCATTGTGATATAATTTATGAAAAACAATTTTTAGAAATTCAAGAAAAAAAAGGACTTTTTACAGTTTTGTATTTACCAAAAATTTGCTATAGAGGACTTCGTATAACTACGTTTAAAATTTTTGAGACTTAACTCAATGCAAATTATAGATGTCTCAAAAAAAATTTTTTTTATTGAAAAAACATTAAGGTACATAAAATGTGATTAAGTTAAGTCCAATTATTTAATCATCAAGACCCTGGACTACCAAATCAGTATCAACCAAATTTTTGTAGTAGTTATTGAACTGTTTTGGAATCCATGTGAAGAGATTTTGGCCCATTTCGCAAGAGAGATAATTCGTCCGGAAAAACACTACGTTGCCCAGATCTGATTAAATTAATGCTTTGACAATTTTCACATTCGAAATCGGTTTTGTAGAATAGTTATCCATTATTATTTGTTCTTACTTAAAAAACCATATTAGATATCCAAAAATAATCTCCTTGCTCAGAATTTTTGGGATGGGATGTTGGATCGTGATATCTTTAAAATCATTAGTTTCCATGTTAAGCATTTCAAGTGGGTTGTTAATACTGCACATTCGGGTTAGTTGTTGCCATTCCCATGGCGTCATTATTTGAAAACCTGTAGTTTTGTTTTTTGCCCGTTCAATCATTGAGTAGCTGCCACCACCTCAAGATGAGTATGACCTCGTAACAAAAACTTATGGCTTATTGTTTTGAGGTTTGGAAATATTTTTAAAGATAGTGATATCTTCGTGTTGCGGATTAACATTTCCTAATGCCCATTTAATGATTCCAGAAGCCATTTCGTTTGGACCACGACTAGCCTTGGACTCATACCACACAATGCAGGATACTTTTTTATTAGTGGCATTGTACACAGTGTAATTATATGTCTATACTTTTAAAGAGTAGAAACTCTGACAATTCTGTAAGTCAACGCAAACCATAATAGTGTTTCTTTTTTGTGTTCCACAGAGTACTCCTTATCTTTTCTTTTTAAATCGTATCTTCTTGAGGCCTCACATAAATGTTTGTCGTACTCTTCTTGTAATTTAGATTTCTCTGCATCATTTTCGGAATCACGTATTTTAATTAGGAAAGAGTCACAAGTATCGCATGTATCGTTATTCGGTGGCTGAAAATGAAAAATTATATTCGGAGTTAAAAATATCTGCATATAGCCATTCTTTGGCAATTGTACTTTCCTCTAAGTCTTTTGCATCACATTGGGACATTATGCAACCTCTTTTATAAGAAGTTCATTACGAAAATAGGCAACATTGTGAACGCAAAAACAATAGTGTATGTCAAAGAGACGTTTAAAACTTCATGACAGACAGAGGTTAATAGACATCTAGATGCTAACTTAAATTGAAATGAAATGATATTAATTATAATTTTTTTGGATAACTATGCAACCTCTTGTTATACGTTCATAATAGCCAACATTGTAAAAGCAAAAAAAAAACAATCTATGTCAGAGTGACGTTTAAAACTTCATATCAGATAGAGATTAATAGTCATTAACACATGATAACGTAAAAAAATTCCGAAACAGCCCGCTCCTATAAAAATATCGATAATACAGCTTCAGCATTTTCAATTATGTTTATTTAATTTTTACATTTATTTCGCTTTACATTAAATAACTTTATGAAGAAAATTTATGTAAATTAAATTATTTTTAAAAAATACCTCTACACTTTTTCTGATAAAATTAATCATTATTCAGATAATGAAAAAATTTGAACTAACACTTAAATTCTACTTAGGAATTTTTTTCCCGCTAAGTTACGCGTCATATCAAAAAATTGCATGGAATATAATTAATCGATACGTTTAAGGTCCATACCTAGGTATTTTTATATCTATGAAATATGCAACTGTTTTAGAAATATTTGATAAAAACCAAAAACTGCCCCTAATAACCCCCGCTCTCCGCCGCTGAATTTCTCCCAAAATCTAACAGCTCTAAGCTAAATGAAAATAAACTTAAATACACAATTTTAAGTGCTTAGGTATTTTCGTTCTGGAGTTATCGTGGATACTAACATACATCCACACACACAGACATCTTGGCGAAACTTGGCCAAACGTAAAATGAGCTAATAAGTCGATTTAACGATAGTGAAAAAAAAGTTGATTGCATAACCTTCTATAGGTACCTACATATGTATATGTAGGTTGGAATGTAAAGATGGATGAATGGGTAATGGACAAATGAAAAGAAATAGGTCAAGTGCGATTTATAATAAACCAAACGCCAAAATGAAACGAACAATAAAAAAAAAACTCTGTAAGTGCGTGCGACAAAAATGTGCTGAGAAATGATTGACAAAGGAGTCATCTACTGTGTGGTAGTGTAATGTATAGTATTACAATACTATTATGTTTGGTCGGATCATGGGCGGTATTTATTTTTAATGTATAAATGTTGGTATTATGGTACTAGTTGCAGTAGGAGTAACAAACCTTACTAATATTGCCGCTTTTTACCTTCCAACCTACATATACATACAAGTATAGAAGGTTATGCAATCAACTTCTTTTGCTAAGCTGACTTATTACATAATTTTACAACGTTTGACAAAGTTTCACCAGATCAGCCATGATGAAATAAGGTACGTACTTAAAATTTCGTATTTAAGGTAGTTTTTAGTTCTCCTGGACCTGGTTAGATTTTGGGAGAAATTCAGCGGCAGGTTGAGGGTGGGGGGTTATTAGAAGCTGCTTTTGTTTTTTATCAAATATTTCTGAAACTTCTATATTTCAAAGATATAAATAATTCCAATATATATATATATATATATATATATATATATATATATATATATATATATATATATATATATATATATATATATATATATATATATACAGTGTGTCAATTTAAAACTTACAATAGACTATATCTCATGAATAAATGACGATATCAAAAATTCTGTAAACCGTTTCTAGGGTAGAAAGGGGGAACCAAAATGACATAGTAGACAACTAAAAAAAAATTAAATAGCGAACCCCTACTTGTAATACATCATTGGAAAGCCTGTAAAAAATGCTATCCAGTGGTATAAATAAAAATTATGCAGGTTGTATTAATATTAACCCAATTAAATATTTAAATATTTTAAAAACAAAAACACTACTTGCGATACAATGTTAAAAAACTAAAGATGCCAATAATTCCTTATTTTGCATTGATAAGTGTCCGTACTATTTGTTGTTAGAAAAACAAATAGTTTTGCCGTTTTTGTCATAAGTTGTAAACTGTTTTTATTTTTTGAGTTCTATCAGAGTCCATAATCTATTTGTTTATTTGACGTTTGAGGTCACCAGATTTTCCGCCACCGGATTTTTTTCTTTTGGCTTACCTCAAGTCAGTTGTTTACAAAACCCAACCTGCGTCACTTCAGGAGTTGCGGGAAAGAATTACTCAAGCATGTCAGGCTATTACCAGAACAACATTTACCAAAGTTCGTGAAGAATTTGAAAACAGGCTGTATTATTGTTTACAAAACAACGAAACCCACTTTAAACACTTACTTCATTATTTAATATTTTTACCAAATTTGTAATTCAACAAAACCTTTTAGTGAGTATTGATGTCCTTTTTTGAAATAAAATACGATAGTCTTATTTCTGAAGAGAGATTTGTGTTCATTTATAAAAATGCCTGAAATAATATAATACACCCTGTATAATTTTTATTGATACCACTGGATAGCATTTTTTACAGGCTTTCCAACGATGTATTACAAGTAGGGGTTCGCTTTTTAAATTTTTTTAGTTGGGGCAGGTGGAGTGTAGGAGGTTGATTGGGGTGAGTTGTCTCCTATGTCATTTTGGTTCCCCATTTCTACCCTAGAAACGGTTTAGTCAATTTTTTGATATCATCATTTATTCATGAGATATAGTCTATTGTAAGTTTTTAAATTCACACACGGTATATATATATATATATATATATATATATATATATATATATATATATATATAGATCTTAAACATATATAGATTGTGTTCTTTTAGAATTTTTTGTTACGACGTGTAATTTAACGGCAAACAATTCTTAAGATAGAATTTAAATGTTAATCCAAATTTTTCAATATGTGAATTTAATTTTACAAAACCTTTCTTTATGAAGGTTCTTAATATCAAGCGAACTAAGTCTAAAAATTAAATAAATATGATTGATAATCCTTAAACTTTTTGTTTAAGTTAGCATCTAGATGTCTATCAACCTCCATCTGATATGAAATTTTAAATGTCCACCTGACGTAGATGTTTATTTTTTCTACAATGCCGTCTATTTTCGTTATAAACGTATTAAAAAAGAAATTGCATAATTACCCTCAAAAACTTGTTCTTAAAATTATTTCATTTCTTTTCATTTTTATTTTGTAGGTTAGAAGGTGTGTGTTGCTCCATACCAGATATTTTACTTTGGTGAGACAATGGCTATAGCGTTATATTTGTCATACCCTGCTATGTGCAAATATGAATACCTACGTAGGTACATAATAGATATCTTACTTAATAAGTAAAATATCTATGAGGTACGTTGAAAAAGTTGCATTGATCAAAACTGTCCTTAAAAATGTCTGAAATATTAATGTGTAAATCAATCCATTCAAATTTAAAAAGAAATAACAAAGGAAAAAAGAAGACACAAACTTAAGAAACTGCAGCTTAGGAGTTTCCCAAGTCTTGACAGTAATCTTTTGTTTGTGTAGTACCTGGTGGTTCTAGGGAATCCATATTTACAAATCAAAGTAAAAGATTATTATTGATATATTTTTAAACGTTCTTTATCATATAATATTAAAATCGTATAAATTGTACTGGCACTGATTATGAATTTCGGATTATTAAAATAGGTCCGAATAATTAATGAATTCCAAAGTGTGTAATAAAAATTACTAATATTATAAACGTTTCGCCTTGTTATGGATTGGTCACAATTTTTTAATTCATATTCATATAGTGATCAAGCTATAACAAGGCAAAACGTTTATAATGATACAATTCTTAATATTTTCCTTTGAACTTATTCATTCATAACAAAAACTTATTCTTAATATTAGTAATTTTATTTACACAGTTTGGCATTCATTAATTACTCCAACCTATTTTAATAATCCAAAATTCTTTTTTTATATTCCGATGTTACATAGATGTACATTGTACATTGTTTAGTTTGCTTTTATTCTCGCAATAGTAGGTAATATACCTACCAAGTTTGAGTGATTTGAAGTTTGAGTTTTGAGTTATTTTTTTATATTTGAGAGTTGTTATTCATTTTGGTTTGTTATAGTTATTGTACTGTTGCATATTTTGTTATTTGTTACATAATGCGATGTTCTTATATTGTGAGAAAGCGCCGGAAGGCGCCGAAAGTGCAAAGATCCCGAAGAAGGAGAGAAATGGTCGTTAAATTGATACAACAAGCTGATCACGTTTTAGAGGACACACACTGTTGAGTATTTTCAAAAGTAAGTATTTTTAAATTCCAGAAAAAGTAATGTCGGGAAAAATTCATGGAAGGAACTTTATACAAAATACTTTTCATACCACAAGTAATTTTCTGAAGTACTTTTATTTACGAAACGGTGTTGCCTAACTCAAACTCACACTGACATTTGAAAAAACCATTTGGCCAAGGGACCGTAATTTTTTCGTGCAGTTTGATCTCGTGAAATTGCTACGAGACAACAGTTTGAGTAAATCAAATGTTTCTTCTTGAAACCATGCCAAATAATCTTTTCAATGTATAATGTTTTTAAAATATGTGTCTTCCATTTTACTGAAATTCAGTAACAATTTGTTATCTTATATTGGGTCTCTATATTCATAAATAAATGACCAATAAATCGAAAAATAAATTTGAAAACACCTCGTCCCGCATGAAGTATTTCTGAATCGTAGTTTCGATTTTCAGTTGAATAATTTCCTTGCTAAGATAATTAATTAACAGATTTGATTGGCTGTGGCGTGTATGACTAAATAATCATTACAAAAAGTACGCAGAAATTCGTTTAATGAAAAATTTCAATTCTTTCCGTGGGTTTTCTCACTCTCTACAAGGAAAACTTTTTGTTACATTTTTGAAAACTTGCAATTAATTAAACATTTTAGTCTTCCAGATGAAAATCTTCGAGGGTTGGAAATAGAACGTTTGGAATTCGCCGAAGAAAAATCTATAACTGTCGGTCGACGGAAACCGGATTGTGAACGTCAACCACTTCCTGTCGCAAATAAAACAAATCGTCCAACACGAGAGGATTTGCACTATGGGCAACATGAAATTATGTAAGGAAATTCAGCATGGCGTTATGTTTTCTTTATATTACTCTTGCTCGATGTGTGAAAAAAAGTTAAAAATATCCTCACATCCGATTGATAGCAACATAAACGAATGCTTGGTTTGGGTACCAACGTCAACCGGTATTGGATATCCTCAGTCAGAGGAATTATTCTCGCTGATGAATATTCCAATGATGACTTCAAATATTTTCGGAAGTTAGAAAATGTTACTGGGAGTAAATGGGAGCTTGAACTAAACTTGCGAATGACCAGAGCTGTAGATGAAGAAAGAGAGCGCACTTTCGAAAAAGGAAATGTTGAATACAGAATAGCTTATATAACTGTAATTGTAGACGGTGGGTGGGCTAAGCGTTCATATGGTCACGGTTACTTTTCATTGTCAGATGTTGGTTGTATTATTGGAGCGTATGCAAAAAAATTGCTATTCTTAGGGGTAAGAAAATCTCAAAAGAAGAAAAAGCAACCAACCTCTCATAAGTGTTTCAAAAATTATAAAAGATCATCTAGTAGCATGGAGCAAGATATAATTGTGCAAGGTTTTAATGACAGTGAAAGAAAACACAAACTTAGGTATAAATATGTAATTAATGATGGTGACTCTAGCGTCAATACAAGAATTACAGATAATGTTGCTTACTGGCGATATGTGTATAAATTAGAATGTGCGAACCATGCTACAAGAGCGTTTACTTCCAATTTGCATAAAATTGCTACAAATACTAAATTTGAATTATCTGCAAGGCGAATTCTAAAACCTAGATTATCTAAGCTCAGGGCCGTACCTAAGCGTACCCAACTACATAAATATAATAAATCAAAATAAAATTCAAAGTTAGGCTACTAGCTTAAACCTACAAAAAGTTTAAAAATATAGGTACTTAAAAAAAGGAACGAAAACACCTTAAATAAACTTTAAAAAAATATACTCAAAAAATAGAAACGAAAACACTTAAACAAAATAGGAATGGTTTTTAAACAAAAATAAGTCTTTGGCCACATATGCACGTTAAAAAATAAATCTTTGGCGCAAATAAAATAAAGAAAAGGTAATACCTAACAGTTAGTAACAAAAAAGTTTCATAAAGGACCAGTTCAGAACATTATTAAAATACCATTAAAACTAAAAAATAGGTCTGTTTACCCGACAATAAAATATAGAAATAAAAATAAAACACAAGTCGGTGAAATGACTACGTAGTTTCTACTTTCTTACGTTTAGGTTCAGAGTAAAAATAGAATATATTAAGAAAACTGTTATAACAACTTCTCACTTAGTTTGAGCCCGTGGTCTCCTATCTTTTAATTTGGCCCAAGAGTCGATCACATCTGTCAATTCTATATCTGTTATATCGCACTAGTTTTTTAGGGTCATTAACGAATCTAATCGATCGTTAGCCATGGTGGTATGTAACATATTTTTTACAAATTTTAATGTACGCTCGTTTGTTGCAACTGAAAACGCGGCGGTATAGATAAGTCGACAAAACATATTTTGTTGGAGGAATATAATGCCACCGCAGCTCCAATATTTTTATTGTTCATAATAGCTGTTTTAGACAGTGGGAAAGAAAATATTTTTACAAACGGTTGTATAATTTTTAGGACTTCAGATACATTTTTTTCCAAAAAACTGATTAGAACATCTAAAACTTGAAAGAATTCGTGGCGATAAAATTCGTTAATATCCATGAACGCAGCATTTTCATTTTGTTGGTCAAACCTCTTTGGAATAACTTTCCATCAGTGGTGCTTTTTAAAATCTTCGTCTGCATTGACATGTAATGATGCAGCAAACATTTTAGAGGCTTCAATTAGGTTATTTACTTCATCAGGGCTTGATCTAATGGTTTTCAGGGTATTTTTGGTACTATTTATAATAGAAAATGCGTCAATAACATTTAACTTGTTGGATTCTAGAATTTCGGTGACAACCTTCATCTTTAAAAAAATTGTTTTTAAAAACAATAGGCAGCAAATAAAATCAAAATTTAAAATATGTTTAAACAGACCTTTACTACTACTGTCGACATTGCTATTTATAGAAATATCCTCCAGAGTTTTTAAAATGATTTCCATTGAAATGTTTACCGCAGTTAAAGCTTCGGCATGAGCAGTCCACCTCATTTTGGAAAGATTTTTTAAAGAAAGGGAATTTTCTATTTGTTGTAAACTAGCTCTCAGCATTTGGTACCTCTTTGTACTTGAATTAAAGAAAACGTAAAGCTCCTCTAAAATACTAAACATGTCAGTGACTAGCCTACTAGCTTTAGAACAATGCTCCATCGCGCTATTAGTTCTGTGTGCTTGACATGGAACATATGGGATATCTCGGCCCAGTAAATCTGAAATTTTCTTTCGAGTCCCATTGAATCTTCCAGACATAGCAGAAGCAAAGTCATATGACTGAAAAGCGAATTTAGACACATCAATATGGTAACTATTTAGGGTATCTAGTATTTGTTGAGCTGTACCAGCCCCAGTTTTATCAACAGCTTCTACAACACAAAGCATTCTTTCTTGGGGTACTCCGCGGTTATCCTCAGTTCTTATTACTGTAGAAACAATATCTTTATTAGAAGAATCTGGCGTATGGTCAGCCATTATTGTAAAAAATGATGAATTGTTTATCTCATTAACCACTTTTAATTTTATTTCTTTTCCTAACAAATCTATAAATTCATTTTGTGACTTTGAACTTAAGTAGGTAACATGGTACGGTCGCAAAGAAACATCAACTAACCATTTTTTTAACAAACTGTTATGTCTGGCCATGAGTTTGACAATTTGTACAAAATGTTCATCTTCTTCATTGCCCCAAAATGCAATGCCCTGTCTACCTAAAGTCCTAGCTATACCGAACAATATTTTTACAATTTCTTTGTTATAACTTAAAATTCGGTTCTCTTCTATAAGAATATTGCGCGTTTTTTTGTCTAAAATTGCATCGATGCGCCCACGTTTTACTAAAAAATTAGAATAGTCATAAAGTGCAGCTTTATGAGCATTTGAAGTAAAATGTTTGGCTAATTTTCCTAGTTTTAAAGCCCCACTACTTTTCATTTTTCCCCAGTTTCTAACTCCGTCTTTTACCCACACTGTTTCGGTCTTTTCTCTGCCAGATCCTGACGGAAACAAGAAACCCACAAAACAGAAGGCAGCGTCCTTTGCAGTGCTATATTCAAAATATTTAAACTGACTATATCAATGTCTTTGAAATCTGTTCTTACCGTTGCTAGGAAATGATGATAACAGTCGTTGATGTGGCCCTAGATTTAATAAAAACTCTCTCTCTTGATCACTTTTGATTTCCTCTCTTAAACCCGGATTATGCAAAGCAACTTCATTTTTGTCAGGCCTATTGTCTATTTCTAAATTAATTAGTTTTGCGTCAAAGTTAATAAATATGTACTACATTCTTCTATTACATTTTCGCACGCGTCTTTTACAAATGTCGCTACGTCAACCATTTTTATTGTTGTTACTTGTTCATGTAAGACCTCGTCTGTTTTTATAGATTTTACAAGGTTTTCTACAGAGGTAAATACATTTAATAAATAGACAAGCTGTCCAGAGCACTTTTCAAAATCATTAACTTTAGGTTGGACTCGGATTGTAGAAGTTGAAGTTGACACAAAAGTCTCAGGCCTAGACCGAGCCTCAGACCCATCACTGATAGTTTCACTTTCTGTTGTATTTTCTGTAGAAACTAGTAGTTCTTCATTTTTTTCATTTACAGGGACACCTGTAGAAGGAAACATTAAGTAGTAAAAAAGGTAGGTCCAAGTTATAAATAATACTACTTTATTAAGTTCAGTTATACAAAGTGATTTTGACAGAAAAAGCAAAGGTCTCAATCGAATTAAAAAATATAATGATATAAGTAGAAATACCACGCATCTGAAAAACTCAAATCTAAATGCTAAATTTTTAAAATAATTTAAAAGCTGATTAGTAGCACTAGTAACTTTGGTTAGTATATTCGTATATTCGTATTTGTTAATATTAATTATTCTATTTCTTAAATATTGAATCTAATCTGCGTTTACCTGAAAATTTAGTTACATTTACTTCAGCATCAACTTGTATATTCATTGCGTCTTCTGCTAACTTTGTCTCGCCATTGACACCATTATCACTTTGTTTGTCAGTTTCAATTTTTTCTATAATTACAATATTACAAACTATACAAACCGAGAAAACCATTACTGTTGCATTGTTTGCTTTTAAAACGGATTGAAAAAAATAACTGTTAGAAAATTGTTTAAAAAAATTGACACTTTCAGTAATTTTGTCTATGTGTGTAAAGTGTAGATAAAGAAACTTTGTACCCACCACTATCATGCTCTTTCGAAGTCGAAGTCGATGGGATTAATTCTCGTTCTAGTCGTTCTCTCCTTTTTTGACTTGCTGCCAATATAAATGGATTTTCCGGAACACCAACACGTTTAATTTTCACCGAATTTCCACCGTGAATTTTTGCTCGTGAGATTTGTTATAGTCCTTGTTAAAGACAGATCCACAAGATGAGCATTTTACGAGAACTCGGCCCGGTCTAGCTTTCTTTTCCATTGAAAAAAATACAAATTCCTAATAATTGGTGCTATAATAACGCTATCTTCAACAAAATCCAACTAAACACTATGATTAAACTTTCGGTTAAATTCACAAACAAAATACAACGCAATAGAATGCACATCCGCTTGATTTGCAAGCTTAGATAGAACTAAAAACCTTATATAGTTTTAAAAACACCAATAATTGCAGCAAATTGCGGTGCGTTTCTGCGGTATATACTCGTCAAAGGTCAAAGATAAAGCCGCTACGCAACGCCGACTTTGTATATGCCGCTTGCGGCTTGTAACAAAAGTCCAAAGGCAGAACCGCAACGCAACGCCGACTATGTACAATGTACATGCCGCTTGCGGCTCGTGTGAAAAAGAACGATTTTTAAAAAATAAAATATTAACAGGGTTAACCGTAGCGTTATGGAAGGTTGAATTATATTTTTGTAATAGGTATGGTGAAATATTAATATATAGTTTTAATTTAAAAATTATATTTTATTTATTGTGATAGGTAGGTTGGTAGGTAGATTTAGCAAACCGTATTTGGAACCAACTGCCGCGACTTTTGGGGGGGGGCTCCCTATCCTACCCCCCCCCCCCCCCGGGGCCGGCCCTATCTAAGCTTAGCGCAGCGAAATCGTCGCAATCTTCTACAGAACAACTGTGTGAAGATCTTCGAAATATACCAATTCATGTATTTGGAGATCATTCAAAATGCAGGAGTGTGCACTGCATTAGAAAGGATGCAAACGAAGAAAACATGCTTCCTTTGCTAAAAAGTATGACAGTGTTTGAAGAAATTAACAAACACATAGATTTCCTTGTAAGAAAGGCGCATAAACTTATAAATACGAATCAGTATGTCTATGGTTGCTAAGTTTATTGGTGGAAAAAGAACCAATCTTGTACAGCTTAGTGCTTACCAACGTCATTGTCAATTTGGGCCCTTCTTGGCATAGGAAATGGCTGTCTCAGTCTAATACTGCGTGTTAAATTTTGCAAAAACGGAATCGTAAACGTTTATACGCACAAAATGGTCTTAAAAGAAATAGAAGAAAAGTTGCTGTCGATGACGAATCTGCGGGAAAAAATTACGGACCAAATGCAGCTGGTCCAGATTTGTCCATGTAGAATTTCAACAAGAAAAAGAAAACATTTTAGTTGAGTTACAAGCTGAAAATATAGACAAAATAGAAAAGGAAACCATCGGCCAACATAATAATATAAAATGGTTTGAAGCACGCCGCAAGCGACTTACAGCATCTAACTTTGGTCCAATTTTCAAACGCAGAATTACTACACCATGCCACAAATTACTAAAAAACTTATTATATAGCTCTCCCAATTTAACAACTCCGGCAATTGTTTGTGAAAGATTGAACGAAAAGAAAGCCATCAAATTGTTTGAGCAGAAAACAAATAGAAAAGTTAGATCTTGTTTCAAAAGAATATCGGTATTTAGCAGCAAGTCCAGATGGATTGGTTGTAGAAAATGGGCTAGTTGAAGTTATGTGCTTGTATTTGATTAGAGACAATAGTGTTCGACAAGCAATACGAGATGAAACCAAGAACTTATGTGTCAAAACAGAAGACGTTAATATCCAATTGAAATCAACTCATTACTATTTTTTGCAAATATAAAGACAATTGAATGTACTAAACAAAGATTATTGTGATTTTGTTCTGTACACCAATTATGATTTGGTTGTTTTTAGAATACGAAAAAATGAAAACATTTGGAGTGGTGTGTTAGAAAAATTGAAAGGTTTTTTTTTCATTGTATGTTACCTGTATTAGCAGATCCAAGAATACCTAGAGGTTTAAAAGCTAGAGATTTTGAACACAATCAACCAAGTAAAAAATAACTAATAATAATTAATAATTATCATGATATCACTGTTTTGTTTTTTATCCATTTCGCTGAATTGAAAATACTTAATCTCTTACATTAGGGCCTTGACGCAAGCGGGGAGTTATCATTTGCCAATCATTGGAAGAAATTCCTTCATATATGTTATGTATGAACTCTTATTGAGGTACTCTTTCAATGCAATGAAAACATCGCACATGGCTACCTTTTCGGTAAAACCGGAAAACAAACAAACAAATATATAGTGTTGCCACGACAACAAAGAGACCGATATTTGCAATTATTTATTTAATGACACTACTAATGTATGAATTAAATATAAAAAACATTATTCTTGACTGTTTTTGATTTTATTTTTGTACCGCTTCTCATATAGACATTTATATTTTTTATTGCGTGAAATTGTTAGATCGTACAAATTTTTAACAAATAGAAAGAAAAATTGTAGTTCATCCACATAATTTGATAGCTCATCATATGCAAGACCGAAGTTTGTATTATTTGGTCTTCTGCTAATCTTAATTTATAAAGTAGATTTTAATATTTCATTACACACCTAGTGGCTTAGCAGTAATGAAACTGACTTGTAAGATAAATATGAAAATAAATTCGTATTCTATTGTGTTTTAACACAAATGTGTTGTTACCTGTTAAAGGGTTTTACCTAAGCGGTTCTTTGGTGATTGAATAAGTTTTAGTCTTATTTTGGAACTACATATTTTTGTTGTGTACTAAAATGTTATTGGTAGATTTGTGCATGATGTGTTGCCTACTTTAGAAACTTAAGATGTTAGTAATTTCAACAGGGTATCACATGCCCTTAAAATGTTTGTGATTAATTAAAAATCATTATCCATGATCCAGTAGTATTGCGTTAAAATGAATTGTCAGTCACATTTGATGGAAATCAATTAATACTAGTTAGAAAATTACTTTTTACAACAAAAAAGAGGGTTTTCCCAACATACACGCGGTGGCATCATCACTTCAAATATGTGCAACAAGTGCAACTATTTAGGCATATATTATCATAACCACACCCATCGTCAATTCTAAAATGTATACATTCTAAGTATCATTAATAACAGTATAATTATAATTTTATATAATTTTAATCTAGTTTCTTCGACTTCGTGTTTAATAATTTGGTTCTATTGTATTTGTTAATCATTCTTTGCTAAACGTAAACGTTTTCGGAAGCATTACAGTTTTTCATTTCAAATTCATATACACTGTGTCCCATATAAAAATGTTTTGTATGGGGATCTCGAAAATGGTAAGATATAGAAAGTCGATTAAATCGGACAAAAGTTGCGCATTCGAGGGAACATATTTATGGTGTTTGTAGAACTCAGATATCTTTTTTCATTTTTGAGATATTTGAAAAAAACTGAAATTTTCGTTTTTATTTTTTGGTGACTTTATTTTTGAAGAACTATAAAAAAACCAAAGCACATTTTCATGGCCACTTTTTCTACTTTATTAAATCATATCCAATTTTTTATTCAACGTTTCATATCAACATCAACTTTATTTTTTTAAATACAAGAAAAAAATGTTTTTAACAAATTTAAATTCTTTCTTTGATTATGAATTCAACGATATATCACACTTTATCTTTTGATGCGTTTCGAAAGAGAAAATTAATTTTCAATGTCAAAATCGAGAACACACGGTTTTTAAGGATAAAAGTATTATTATAAATATTAGGTAATTTTAAATTACTGCAAAAAATGTTTCATAATTTTTAATAAAAGCAAACTATCGAATCCGTTACAATCAATTTTTAAATTAAGGGTTTTATACTCATAGGTATTCAGGATATAAAAATATTAAAATGTATTATTTACATCACTAATATCATTCAGCCCTTAAGTAGGCCTTGCTTTTCTTTTTGTTTATTGTCATGTCAACTAATGAACAGTTAAATAACAGAATAATTCTGTGGTTGAATGCACCATAAACTTGTGCAAAAAGTTGTCAGAAGTAAATCATGGTTTTATTGGAAATAAATTAGTTTATTTTAAAATACTAATGGCACATTTTTTAAATCTAGAAAGTTTCGAGATGATGCAGAAAGGCGATATTTACTGAAATTTCCAGAACGTTGACAACCAAACAAAGCGATATTTAATAGACTGGCAAGGAATCTGAAAGAACATGTGAACCTGTGAACCATTGCAATAAGCTTGTGAATGAAGATAATCAGTTAAATGTTTTCTTGGCGATTTCTGAGGGTGATACAATTTCAACTAGAGTTATTGAAAAAGAACATAACATTCCGAGATCAACAGTATAAAGAATACTCTCCAAGGAAAAATACCATCCTTAGAAATACAGGGTGTGTCAAACTTTATTGCCCGGCTATAGTATCCGACAAATGGTTTTTTGTGAATGGCTAACTAAAAAATGCGATGACGAATATTTTCTTTCTAATATCCTATGGTCTGATGAAACATATTTTAGCAACAATAGCGTATTTAACAGAAAAAATCAGCATTATTGGTCGACCCATAATCAGTTTCGTGTACGCTCATTACGAAATCAAAATCGATTCGGTTTTAATGTTTGATGTGGACTTCTGGGGAGACGAGTTATAGAACCGATATTTTATGAAGGTATCTTGACATTATAACGCTATTTACATATATTGGCTAATCAAATCGAAGATTTACTAGACGATATTCTGTTAGCGGAAGGTAGAAACGTTTGGTACCAGCAAGATGGTGTGCCTCCCCACAATTCGCATGAAGTTATGAACTATTTAGCAGAAAATTTTAACAATAGTGTGATTGTTACAAACGGTATTGTTCCCTCGACTGCGCAACTATTGGCCTATTTAATCAACTTTTTATATCTTACCGTTTCCGATTATGAGTAGAAATGTTTTATTTAGATATTATAAATAAAACCTGTTTTCATTTGTAAAATATACATTAGTACAGCTTCATCTCAATCCAGCTGCAAATGTCGTTTGATTATAACAGTATTTAGTTATACTTATAATGGTAAGTAATGCTTCAAAATATTCAATATGATGGTTCATGTTGTGACTCTTGCTAGGAACTATGTGTTAGAAAATTTTAATGTCACTTAGGCATCGATATCTTCTTGTTTGCCTAAACGTTTATGTGGTAATTTCAACCTTGAAGAGTAAGTACTGTCCCAAAGTTTAGATAAAGCATGCAGATGAAATGTAAAAGGAACTGAGAAATAATTTTAGAAAGGTTTGAACATTTTTGTTCAGATTGCTGAATTGAGATGTTTGATTTCTAAATTGTTATTAATTAACTTATTCTTAGCTTGGTGGTTCCATATGCTTATCGACACCAACAGATCACATAATTTTATGAATTCTGCAAAAATAATATAAATTACATTAGTTTATATACAGTAGCGGATAAATTCAATTAAAATTCGAATGGGCGGAAGAAAACGCTCGGACCCGTCGATTTTTATTTTCAGTTTAGAATTTTTTACGTAAAAGTGAAAAATACAGGGTGTCAAGAAAAATACATGACGTTATCGACATTTTTTTAAATATCAACCCCCATTTTTTTATTGCAAAATTGGAAGGGATACATCTTTTTACGCCCCACAAGGTAAATATTGACGATGGTTACATAAGAAAATATTGCAAAATGAGAAAATTTCATTGTCAATGTAAGAGACAGCATTGTTATCGTGAGCTTATCTAGTAACTACTTTACCGTTATTTTGTGAAATATGAGGAAATTAAGAAAACGTGAAAGAATTGAAATCCTGTGCATGCTTGGTTTCGGAGATAGGTCGCGCACTCAATCAGAAGTGGTTGCGTAGTTTAATGGGACTCTCCTCCCTGATTGACCGTCCATTAGCCAAAGCATGGTAAGCAGAGTTGAGGCGAAATTTCGTGAATTTGGACATGTTCGGGATATGAGAAAATCTGATGGAAAGTTGTTAAGTGAAGATCAGTTGAACATTGTGTTAACAGTGCAAGATAATTCTAATACCATCATTACGGACAGAAGATATGCTTACTTCATGAGCTGTCGGAAGATGTTTTTGATCAGCGAAATGAATTCTGTGAACAAATGCAACATTTATGTTATGGTAACGCCAATTTTGTAAAAAGAATAATTTTTCCGACGAAGCGGCATTTGCTTTAAAGGGCCATGTGAACAGACAAAATTGTCGTTATTGGGCAACCGAAAATCCTCATTGGTTCACGGAATATCACACCCAACATCCTCAAAAATTTAACGTTTGGTGCGGCATAGTTGACGAAAGAGTTTATAGGTCCTTCTTCGGATATTCTCACTTGTGCGAGATATTTAGACTTTCTTCAAAATGACCTCATCCCCACTCTAATAACGTTGTATCCGGAGTTAGAATCGTTGGATATGTAAAAAAGGGACGATTGAGTAACTAGCCAGATCGCCAGATTTAAATCCTCTAAATTACTACTTGTGGGGATACTTAAAGAGTAAAGTATACGCTACGCAACTGGCCAATTTAGAAGAATTAACAGCACGAATTCTCCAATAAATTAGAAACATTATCGCAGATGACATCGACAACGTTGAAAAATCATTTGTTAATCGTCTTGGCTATTGTAAGATTGTTAACGGTGTTCAATTCGAACATTTAATTTAAATTAGTGGAATCATTTTACAACTAAATTAGGTCTAACTTCAAAAAAATAGTCTGTGTTTCAAAGTATATTTTATTCAAAAAATCATTTGAATATTTCTTATTAGAGATGATACATGGTATCCATTTAGGTACGATTTTTTCTTCAAAATGACCACATCTTCTAAACTACCCTGTATAACATAATCAAACCTTATATTAAAAGAATGGCCAAAGTGCGCTGAATCCAAATTTGAAATAACATACAGGGTGTCCTATTTAAACAATCGGTTTGGTTCGCCCTGTATAAATGAAACACCCTGTATAACCTAAAGTAATTTTAAAATATGCGCCTCAGTTCTTTCTACTACACTTCAAAATTTTATTCTCCTGTTCCATCAAATAAGGGAGGTATCGCTCGCGGACGCAAGTTTGCGACACCCTGTATTAACATCATCCATTTGTACCTTGTCGTACGTAAAAAGATGTACCCTTTCTAATTCTGCAATAAAAAATGGGAGTTAACGTTTAAAGAAAAACGTCGATGACGTCATATCTTTTTCTTGACACACCTTGTATATTTTACTTTTACGTAAAAAAAATTATAAATTGAAAATAAAAATCGACAGGTCCGAACGTTTTCTTCCTAAACTCTCAATCGAATTTTAATTAAATTTATCCGCTACTTTACGAGCGCACTATATAAGGAATTGAACATTGAATTGTTAGTATGTGTTGGAAAGATGTGCTAATCATAATTACTTTAATTTTCAAACAGAAAATGTGCGTATGTGTAATGTCTTTATTAAATTTAATGAATGTTAATGTATTAACTTTACTTATTTTTAAATTTTAAAGTGGATATAAATTGATTCTGTAGTATCTTGGCAAAAATGTTGAATTTAAAAATACTTTGTTATCGAAGTACGAATGAATTTGATATCACTAAAATTATTTAACATCTCAAATACGAATACTTTGGAACTGTTCAAAAGCCTTGTGCTCTCTCACCCTTGTTGTTATCTAATACATAGTAAACATTTTTTCGTACTTCAAACATTATTCTTTGGTTTTAAAAACACATTAGTTCAAGGTAATGTGGTTACATAACATTAATGTAATTTCCTAGTTTTAAGTATACATTTTTAAAGCTTAATGTAAAAAGAAGTGAATATGACACTTTGTGTTATTTTAATACATAATTATGTATTATAAGTAATTGTAAAATTAACATATTTTCTCTAGTATTACATTTACATGATTAAGTATTAAAACAAATTGTTTATTTCTAAAAGTTTAAAGGTGCATAACACATATTAAATCAATAGCTCCTATTATTAAATTTAAGTAAACATTACAATGAAAAGTGTAAATAAAAAAATATAATTTTAGAGCTTATCACATGAGCAAGGTAAATGTGACTAATATTTGAATATATTAACATTCTACAATGTTAAAAATATTTCTTACAAGATAATATTACTTGTGTAAATATTTTTTACACAAAACTGTGGCTAGATTTTGTGTACATTTTTAATAAAACAGAAATTAGTCATTTTTAAATAAACGAAATATATGATCACACCAGAAATGTAAATGTTTACTGTACTGTTAATTAATTTATTTTCTAGATTCCCTTAGATGCTGTTGTCTCAAGTCCTCCTACTGATTCCCCTACAAATAATAGGCCGTATTCTCCTGAAAGGTAAGATTTACAGTTACTGTTTTCATTTAAATAAAATTGTGAACACTGTCTGAAAAATTATATTATAAATTTGTTTACTTATGTGTAAGGGGTTTCACTTAAAATTAATGAAGGATTTATCAGATGAAAGCACACTACATTATTATCAAGTGTAGTGTGACAGTCATAGCCAGTTGTGCAAGAATAAGTAATTCATAAATTCGATCATTACCATTAACGTTTCATATTCATAATCAAAGCACAGTGATTATGATAGATTATTATGGTATTTTGATCACATTCACAATCACTGTTGGGAATAGCCACAACTGATTCGTGTAAGAACCGACACAGAGCAGGGGCATGTAGGGGAATCCAAAATGTGATGATATAATGTAACTTACCCCTATACTAAGTTGTACCCCTGAGAAGTTATAGGCCTTGAACATGGGGTTTAAAATTGTAAAAAATCAATATCTCAGTTATACACATTGAGAATGTACCAAGAGCATTAATCGACAGTAAGTAGAGTCCAATTGTATCATTTTAAGGTGTTGATAATGGATGATGTATCTTTGAGATGTGACAGAATTTTTTTTTAATCCGTTGGCGGACTTATTATTACTTTATTTTATGGGAAATTCAATTCTAACACTTTTCTTACTCCTGTTATTTTTAAAAAAACTTTGTCAAAAAATTTGAGTAACAAAAAAAGCACGCATTGTAGCTGTGTTATTTAAAATCATTGGAAATTCAAAAGTTTGCTGTGAAATCAAATGTCAAACTTGACAATGAGGAAAGTAAGTCATTTAATTTTAGTAATTATTTTCTGAGTGTTTTGAAAATGGCCGAGAAGTTTTAATTTAGCAAACTAGTTGACATGCTATTAGTGTTAGGTTTCTGTGAAAGAAACTGCAGAAGAAGTGTTAAATAATATCAGAGAAGATTTCTTAATCGTGTGATCCTCCAGAGAGAAAACATTTTTCACTGTTGAGGCGGGCTCGGAAACAGGCAAGTTTTCCAGTAACACTCAAGAACATGCTATTGCAATCAGTGCACTAGACAAAGAACTTATTTTTAATGCAATTGAAGATGACCTAAATGTTAGTACTAAAATCCTATCTCAACACACAGGTGCAACACAAACTTCTGTGCACCGTGTTTCAAACGTAATCGATACACACAAATTTTCTTTACTGATTAAGCTTGTTTCACCCGTAGAAGTATTAAAAATTTACATAGCTATCATCAGTATTTCAACGTAAACCCTTATTCATAACTCCTCGACATTTTCAATGCCAATTGAAAATAAATGTTTGGATCTGGTTATTTTACCGAATCTACTAAATGGCAAAACTTATTTAGAATTTCTCCAAAACACTATCCCGGATCTACTTGTGGAAGTGCCAATATAACTCAGACAGGAACATTATGACTGATAGTAAACGGTGACAATTTTATAGCCAACTTTTGAATTTTTGATGATTTCGAATAATACACCTACAATGACTGTTTTTAGTTATTCGAGTTTATGTTGAAAATGACAGCTTTTTGAAAAATAACATGAGTAAGAAATGTTTTAGAATTAAATTTCCCATTAAATAAAGCAATAATTTTGTAAGTCCGCCAATGGGTTAAAAAATTCTGTAACATTTTAATGGTGCATCATACCTGATCAACCGTTTAAAATTGGACTCTACTTACTGACGATTATTGATCGTGGTATCAAATTTGGTTTTTTTAAGTCCAAGTATAATAGAGATATTGATTTTTTCGAAATTTGAAACCTTATTTTCAAGCCCTTGTAACTTCTCAGAGGTGCAACTTAGTATAGAGATAAGTTGATTTAAATCATCATTGGCCCAGCTCTGTCGGTTTTTATACGAATCGTTCTGTATAATGATCTCAGCCTAGCTTACAGGCAATCGCGTGTACAAGCGGGTGCGTTAAATTGCCTACGGACCAATGCAATGGTACGTATATTGTGATTTAAACTTGTAACCCCTTAATTAGAGGAAGGTATATAACGGAAGGGAACAGGGTTTACAGTGAAACAACCCCGTAATCTATACAACTGATTGTTGGGCGCCAAATAGAGACAATCCTATCAAAAATGAAAATAAAATTAAAATTAAAAGAAAGAAATTCAGCCATATAACTTCCCAGCACTGTAGGGTTGTAAATATATCTTAGCAATTGAATTCACACAGTAGATAAGCAATAATACGGTTTAATAGAGAAATACTAACTGCATCAACTAAATACAACACAAGACCTCAGTGAATGTATCAGCTGATATTAGGGCACTTATCTTCAAAATAAAATAAAATTCGTAACTAGGACTGGTTTCGATCAACATCA